>JAYMTF010000267.1:0-41699 GCA_036897485.1 Pelargonium nanum
CCCTAAGTTTCGATAAAAATCAAGTTGCTCTCGCAACTTTTATATTTAGATTTCGTAAAAATTGATAATGTGACGACATATAAAAACACCCAAATATCAAATAATTGTTGACATGACAGTCTTTGATAAAAAAATAATTTTAAATAATTAGTCACTAATTGATACGTGTTTCATAAATATTAAAAAATATATATATACTTACCACCAAGCGCGAGGGTTAACTGGTAAGGTGTTCCAGCTTAACTTGAGGTCTCAAGTTCGAGTCTCAGGGAATGCAGATGCGTTAAAGCTTGGTAGGGAGAGTTTTGCCGCCCTTGTGGTCCTACCCGGCTCGAATAAGGATTAGTCTGAGTGTGGTAGAACGGCTTAAAGGTGACAACCGCGAATTTACGGGTATATATATACTTGACATTGTGTGACAAGTGGTTTTTATGAATTATTATATAACTAGAAAGCATACCTCAAATCATTTTATTACACTAACATTTAAATATTACTTTAAATTAAGTTATATGTAAGCAATTAGTATTATGTTATTATATTTAGATTTGTCACGTCACCACTTTTTATAATAAAGTCAACGAATGTTAATGACATTGACCAATTTGTAGCTTCATTCATTCTCATGTAAGCTTCGAGATGAAATAGTTATAGTAAAAGAATACATAGAGAATTTTCGGTACTCACCCAAATACGTGGAGAAAAGTGGCAAAATCACGTACAACTCCCTCCAAAGAACTCAATAGTCTCACAACTCCCATAAGAACGACTAATGTTTTCCTCAAAATACTTTTTCAAACCTATTTTTCCTCATTCAAATAAAGACATGACGAACATAAAATGAAAATAACATCGTAGAAACAGATGCGATAGGAAAAAGAATCATTTGACACAAATAACATAGTAGAGATAGTACTTCATGTACATCTAAATAAACTATAATTACTCTCTTCGTCTTAAATGTATAATCTTGCAAAACTCAAGGGTAAATTAGTGGTGTATTTTCTATAATATACCCTCATGCACATTTAACATAACAATCTCAAGTGGTAGGGATATTGTCGATATTTCACCCACAACCGACTTCCTATAAAGACGAAACAAGCACTCATTTTGAGACAGGAAGCAAAAGAGTAAACAAGACAAAAGCACAAACATCTTCAAGCAAGATCTCATTTGGAGGATAAAATGGCTACAACAAAAAAAATCTCACTTCAAGAACAAACTGCAAGCAAGATCTCATTCTGCAGGGTGTGTTGCTATTCGTAACATGAAATACAGAGAACTACATGCAATATCAGATTCGGAAAGATGTATATATTGACATCTACTCACAATTACTTCAACGGTGCCATTCCAAGAGATGCACGGATCCTGTTCCATTCGGCAACTTCTGGATCTTGATCATTTGTACCATCGTCCTTCTTCTCCTTCTTTTGTTTCCTCTTCTTTGGCTCTTCTCGCTCGTCATCTGCACGTCTTTTTGGACTGGTGCTACTGCGAGCGTGCCTCTTGCGGTGCTCCCCACCGTCTCTGTCCCGGTCCTTGCGCTCCCTACTTCTACTCCTACTCCTACTCCGGCTCCTTGAATGACTCCTCCGCCTGCGACTATCTCTGTCCCGCCTTCCTTCTCTGTCTCTATCTCGATCTCTCTCACGACCATACTCCTTTTCTTCTCTAAGGCGGTAACGATCCCTGTCTCTGTCCCTATCCCTATCTCTCTCCCTCTCTCTGTCCCGATCTCTATCTCTTCCCTTCCCACGGTCTCGGTCATAATCCCTATCATAGTCCCTGTCGTAGTCTCTATCCCTGTAAAGATCAAGTAAAGAGAAAAACATAAGAGTGAGATAAAAAAAAACATGTTTTACTTGCAGGAACTGTTCAAGGGTGGTACGTAACTCAATCAATGGGAGTGACGGCATAAACGACTGAGCTCACAAGTTCTGGATAGATAAATAAAAACTAAAAATAAAACTAACCCACATGAAACATACAGACTAATGATGTTGAGCAACATAACTGTCTCACTCGAGAAATTGCCAAAGGTGCCAATTCCTAACTAGTTCAGTTGGTGAAAGATCCTTTGCATTATAACAGGATTTTGGAATGATATATAGGTAGCGTAGCTTTTGGATTTAAAAATTTGGAATGGGAGTGGGATTCCAATTGAAGAGACATTCTCACGACAAACAAATCTTTATCTAACCATGAACAATGAGAATATTCTTAATTCCCATATCCGAACAAAAGTAATAATCCAAACGCTATCCTAGTCTTCATCATTGGGCAGGAGATCCTTCAAACAAGTATCTATAGTGCACTCACACATGTGCACAGACTTGGGTATGTGTACATGTTCAAAGTTACATGACAATTTGCATCCCAATTTATCATTCCATAAGACGGAAAATTTCACATATAAACTTGAAAGACGGGTCACTCTTGGCAGAAAACACAAGGAGAAACTAACAACAGGAACCTCTCTTCTTTTGAAGTATCTAACGCATTATAGAGATAAAACCACCTTGCTCCGAAAGAGGTCTAGTAGAAAATAAGAATGACCACACATCACGCAGAAGTGACAAAACAGACATACTCTGATTTCTATGTACCAAATGACTATGATAACTAATTGGAATCCCAATATAAAGATTGTATGATTCATCATACTTCTCGCTGCACACTGTCAGTGCAGAGAAACCTGGCAGAATCATGTATATTTACTATAGGAAGCTGCTTTAAATCAACACTGGCCTGAATGCCATGGTTGACCAATAGTTTTGATGAAAAAACAATTTAAGTACACAAAGATAGACAACAACTTCCGTAACGGTTTTCTACAAGCACTACCAAAAAAATACTTCACCAATTCAATTACAATCAACTCACAATCACATGTCTTCAGTCACTTAAATGGTTCTGTGTTTTAAGCTTTAATGTGAAAACCCTAATCTTCCAATCTAAAAAACAATATCAATGTTTCCGCTTATATAGAAAAGCCAAAAGTGTGTGAATTCAGCTTGTTCAACTACTAGATTTAAAAGAGCTCCTAAACTAATTTTACACAAATTTATACCATGAACAAGTCATAAACTAGAAACACCGGATAGCTTCATACCTGTGACGATGACTATCGCGTCTTCTGTCCCTATCTCTTTCCCTTGCAGGACTCCTCGTTCGGTAATAATCCTGTGAAGTGTTCAAAACCATACAAAGAATAAAATTTCAGTAGAGACAAAGCAATAAAGCATTTCTACAGAAAATGAGAAACTAAAACACAAACCTTCTCATGGCCTCCATCTTCTAATTCATCGTTGAGCTGCTCATTCTCCTCCCTTTCTTCTTCCTCTTCAAAATCATCTTCCAGAGCACTTTTTCTCGGTTCCAGTGTGCCAATTGTTTCCAGATTCGACCTAATTGGAACAAAATTTCAGTTAAATCTCAACAAACACAATATAAGAGATGATTATTCCTGATTCAATGTATGTATAGGGAGTTTAAGCTAACAATTGACAAAATTAAACGCAATTGAGACAATTGTTTCCAGATTTGACCTAATTGGAACAAAATTTCAGTTAAATTTCAACAAACACAGTATAAGAGATGATTGTTCCTGGTTCAATCTATGTATAAGAGTTTAAGCTAACAATTTACAAGTAAATCAAGCATCAAGCACATAAACAAAGAATTTATGAGGGATCTTTAGCTCGAAAGAGAAGTACCTTTTCTTGATCCGTGGCAAAGCAACGTCACAAGAGTAATCCTTTGTGAGTAGCTCATCGATAACCTCATCAACATGAGTCAGAGCGAAGCGTCCATCAGGCATTTTCTGCCGGAGTTTCCGGTAGTCGTTGTACAGAGGCTCAAGGTAGCGGTATATGTCGACGTCGGTGCCGGTGAGGCGCAAGTAGAAGGCACCGAGAATACGAACGTACTTGTAGTCCTCGTTTTTGATGAATTCGACGACGATGTCCTTCTCCGGCTGGATCTGGAGCATCTTCATGACAAGGCACATGAACGGGGTGGGCTTGCGGTTGCCACCGAAGGTCCCGCCGAGGTGGTCGAGCTCCATGGCTTTGTCCACCAGCGTCTCCGCCGTGAGACCGAAGCACTGCTCCTTCCAGTAGGTGTTCTGGTAAATCTTCGTCCGGAGAATCTTCTCCACCAGGTTCTGTGGATTCGTTCCCCGTATGCTCTTCGCCGCCGGGTCCGTACGATTCGCCATCGTCTCGGTCGAGAGAGAGTGAATCGCAAAACCCTAACCCTAAGCTCTTGTAGACAGAGAAGATTATGGTATTTTATTTATTTTATTTAAAATTCAAGGCCGGTTTGATCTATTTGGCTGTCGGACCGGTTTTTAACCTAAACCGGGTATCAAATTATTATTGGAGCGAGTGGGGGTGGCAATTTTGGTTTCAGATTGAATTTGTCTGGGTATGTACGACAGAATTCGACACAAAAAGCTTCGTATTCGTTCGGGTTTCGGGCTACATGCGAGGTGGGTTACGCATTTAAGTGTGAAATGGGTGGATTCTCACGGGTTTGCCCCGATTTGATCTGTTTTGGCCCCAAATTTCAACAAGATAAATCAGACACGACATAAAAGTTGGTCAAGTCAAATGAGTCGGAGAAAAGAAGAATCAAATATTGAATGCCCACGAATTCAAATTCAAATTGTCGACTCTGTGAGCTAGTCTAATTTCGACAATCACCTGATAAACATAGTTGTGAAGTTGAATAGTTTTACCAAATCGCAAAGGAGATTCAATTAGGGCAAACACTCAACCCAAGACAAATAAACACAGCTCTTAACCATTTCACTCTATCATTTGAACAACAAACACAATTGAAATATATTCAAATCGAATCGAAAAAAATAGGAATTACAATACTACAATAACCCAAAGGCGACAAATGCGGTTCGCTATAAGCAAATACATGTACAAGATTAATATCATCTTCATCACTAACCAAGGTTTTATGTCCTTCCTTACCTTTGATAAGGAGCATGAGGGAGAGACTAAAACCTACGAGGACTGGATCGGTAACTTACATACAATTTAATCTCGTCTTTGTATTTGCTCAGGTGCGTTGTTGTTGCTCGTTGTGGATGACGACGCTGCTCTGCCATTTAGTATCCCGTTGTCCAAGGGTGGACTCGTTCCCCATTTCCCATTTGTTTCTGCGGGTTCTATCACTTTCACGGACCCGTCATTCAATCCTACAGCTAACTGATTCGGGTCTAGAGGATGCGTAGCAACTACAAGCGGGTGCGGTGGTTGGCTCCTACAAGATAATGAAAAGAATAAACGGTAAGCGAGTGTTGTACAGAACGAAAAATACTATAGACTTCAAGAGAGTTCTACTAGGGGAGTCAGTTTGTGTTCAGGTTGGCTCCTACAGGATACGCTCAACAAGTTTAAATAATTGGGTTCAAAATTACATAACACGACCCGACACATTCAAATAAATGAGTTCGGATTGACCTGACATGACTCAATATAATTGATCCGTTTAATTAACGAGCCATTTTTAACATGGTATGTATATCCGTTAATTCAGATCATGCCACAAATTGCCTGCCCCTTACAATTCGATTTATGAGAGTTGCAAGTATAAAAGTCTAACTTACCCGTTTAAGACTGTTGGGGACAGATAAGCTGATGGAGCAATACGGCATCTTAGTTTCAAGCTATCAGCATCGAAGACTCCAATGTTTCCATCGCAAAAAGTTGCGTAGATCAATTGACTGTTGCAGGAGTACGCTGCATTTGATATTGGAGCCGACAGTGCATCTTGTGGGACCCACTGCAAAGAAAGAATACACAGAAAATTTCAGTAGTCAAATTTGTCGAGTGATATAGCAACATCAATGTAATGTGTTAATATAAAACTTCCTACCTGTCGGATACGATCCATCTTGGAGGCATCGTATATTGCTAACTGAGTTTCATGAACTACCAACATCCGGAGTTGGTCGGCGTGAAACTGTACTCGAGTTTCACCGGCTGTCGCCTTTCCAGAAGATATTTGGATCGAAATCGTTTTCATTTTATCCCACGTGTCAATGCTCCACACACACAACTGCAGATAGTTTGCATATGTATTAACGTCGTAAAAACGCAATTTGTGGAGGATAAAAACTGTATCTTGTAACAAAGTTGGATCCGAAGTTTTGTTTCAAAGATTCTTTTTCAAGGTTATGCTGGAGGCCAGAGTTTGGAACTTTAATGGTTGGAGCCTCGCGGTTGTGAAAAACTATAAAAATGGTCCCTCAACTGTTGGTACCCGACCAGTTTGGTCCATGAACTATTGAAAATAGACCAAAATGATCCCCAACTTTAACTTGGAATAATTAAATGTTAAAATTGAAACTAATATATAAGGGAACCATTTCGGTCGGTTCTTAATAGTTGGGAACCATCTTAGCATAAAATTAGTTCAATGACCATTTTGGAAGATTTTCCTTTATCTAAATCAAAGCAAACGAATGATTGGTTCACTTACTTGAGCATCGGCACCGGATGAAACAAGGATATTGAGACTGGTGGAAAAAGCTAAACCGGTGATTCGTTTTTGGTGACCCCTTAGTTTTGATTTCACCTAGAGAAAGCAAAATAGCAAGTGTGAGTCTGTTACAACAAGTAGGACAAGTTCCTGAACATCAGCAACGAAAAAGAAGTTGAGAACTACCTCGTCTACTCGGACATTGTAAATATGGATCGTTGAGTCCTCCATTCCTATGGCTAAAATGTTGTTATCCTGAGGATGGAAAGCTAAGAAGGTCGAAGAAGGAGGCGGCGGCATGAATGTCGTCATTACCTACAAATCATAGCAATCCATACCCAAACATTAACAAATAATAATTAAGACAATTTGAGGGTGAGCTTTAGCGCAACGGTAAAAGTTGTTGTGACCTTGAGATCACGAGTTCAAGTACAGAAAAAAAAAATCTTTCCAAAAGCGGAGGGAAGGCTCCATACATTAATGACCTTCCCCAGACCCCACAATGTGGGGACCTTGTGCACTGGGCCGCCTTGCTTTATTATAGCATTTCAGATACAAGAATGTGGCGATTTAACCTAAGAGATGTTACCTTGAATGTCATCATGTTGAACAACGAAACTTTTCCACCACAAGCCGACATGATATAGGAGTCGTTCTTTGAAAGCGCTATGCACGGGACTGCTTCGTCAAGGTTGACACCTGTTACGTCATTAGCCATAACGAGACCACTGTTTGGTTGCCATAGCTGTGGAACAACACTGGCCGTAGCCTATATGCACTCATACCATCAGAAACCATTTTCTAAAAGCGGGGAAAATGCAAACATTCACAGAAGTAAAAGAGAATGGAGAAAATTGATTCGTAAAAATTGTTACCTTTCCACTAGGGTTTTGTTCGTTGCGAATCCATTTCCACAATTTCTGAGTACCGTTTGACCCGAGTGCCAAGACTCCAACACCGGAATTTGTATATAGAAGTCGAACAACCTGGTCACAAACACACATTTATCCAACAGTTTAGAAGATAGAGTTAGCAAATTGAGTTTTAGGTTGGGATTTTCCGGGTTAAGGTTGAAAAGACCTAACCTAACCTGACCCGCAGGTATGGCTCGCGGGTTTTACATAGAAAATGTGCGAGTTGAGTGTGAGTTGCCCGACCCGACCAAATTTTCATGGTAAGCCCAACCCAAAAATTAACTAGGTCTTTTTTATGTGACCCAAACCCACAGAAATGAGCCAGGTTTCAAGTGTATACTGTTCGGGTCCAAATTCCCAGCTTTAGTATAGATGAAATATGTTATGCTAAACCATAGTAATGGAAACTACAAAACACACCTTGCTGAAAGTATCGGCGCTGTCGGGCATGGTGACCATCCGGCACTGGGCGGGATCCAAAATTTCAGACAATTGCCACGGTTTGGCTTTATCTACGTCCTCCAAAGTTTTCGGCTTTTCTATGCTTCTACCCATGGAATCAATTCCATTCTAAAAAAAAGTAACAAAAACAATTAATCCCTCAAAAACTACGGCTCAGAGTATATAGATAGTATAAAACATCGTCGCTACCGCAAAAAGAGAAACTTAATATTTTAAATTAGAAAATTCAGCCAACTTACAAGGATAGGAGAAGGCTTGGCGGGAGAACTCCGCTCCACTTTACAATTGACTGGACTGGCACTTGGTCCAGCTGAAGTGCCAGACGCCTAATAAAAAGCAAAAAAGAAAGAAAAAGAAAGATAAAGAGACTAAGTGAATATCTTTAACAGGAGAATCATAGAGTGAATTGAGAGCGGCTCATTCTAACCTTGACTGCTGCAGATTCCATTGGCTTTCTCAAGGCTTCAAAAGGTGACGTCTCCGTCACTCTTAATGATCTACGACCAGATGCGTTTGCAAGTATCTTGATTCCGTTGTCTGCTGTAGTAACAGCAAGAAGATTTCCTTCCTTGTTAAATCTCAAGCGAGGAAGATTCTGAAACGATATATATGCCGTTGTTAATACCTTACTAAATAACAAAGCAGTTCCAAACATGGTGAATCTCCGATTCCCCATTTGATTACGTTGAGTAGAGTCGATTTAACAATCATGGTTCCAAAGAACAATAACAAAAGTTAAGAATCCATTACTGACCAGAAGTCCACCATCAGCGTCGGTGCTTGTGAGAACATTGATATTGTCCATATCCCAAAACTTGATCTGGCCATCTTCACCGGCCGCCAGAAAGTGATTTTGGGTGGTGTCGAACTGCACAACACCGTTCGATTTCTTTCTAAAACCAGCATACGTCCTCTTTATTGCTCCTTCACTTTCGTTCCACTCAACTAGATAAGAGTCCCCTTCTTTGCTTGTTCCGCAAGAAAATAATCTGGAGATGAAACGAAAGCAATCAGATTTAATCAATAAACGGTATAAGAGAAAAAAAAAATGTAGCTTGTATCGATTTCTTTAGACAAGTCTCACCAAGAACACAGTGAAACATATGCATCAGAAATTTCACAGATCTTACCTACTTCCATCTGCACTGTAAAGCATTGTAGTGCACCAGTGTCCGGGAGCATCATAATCAACTCTAGAACCCATGTTGTCGTACAGCCAGGCCTTAATTTTCCCATCAATAGCGGTTGAAAATATAAACTGCAAATGCACAAGTGGAACAGCAGATGGCATATTAGAGCCATGTATTAACTGAAATAAAGGAATTTACATCAAACAAATATCAAACGCATTTCGATTTCATTGGTCTTGTGACCAGAACCCACACCTCTTGTGGGTTGGCTTAGGGTTAGGTCTTTTCAACTTGAAACCCGAGTTACCAACTCTAAATTGGTGATCACTACTGATCAATAACCTCAAATGCTGAAGGCTCGAGGGTACTTCAAATGTCAAACCTAAAATGCTCTAATCCAACCCAAAAGTTTAAGAGATTGTATAGTAACACTACTCAAAGTTAAAAGCAACTTCAAAGTAACTTTTAGAAGCATGTGGTCATTAATTATTTAACTTCAAGAGATATTTCAACAATACAGATAACAAACTGGAACTGACTTCGGGTAACATATATACCTGAATGTTCTCCTTGTGATGAGGACAGATAGAATATACCGGTGCTTCGTGACCTTCAAAATTAAATAGTTTTCGTCCCGTTAAATCCCATACCTGTTCCACTCACACATTTAGATCATGAACATATTTGTTATACAAACAAAATTTCACAAGAAACAATTATGACCCTCACCTTTATTAACTTATCATCACCACAAGTTACAACACATAGTTGTTTGTTCGGATGAGCAAAAGCCAAGTCATTCACACTACCAACATGAGCTTCAATCTGCCAAGGAAATTCAATAAAAGTTAAGACAGTTTACAATTTACCTCTGCTTGACAGGATGCTGAGTATAAACTCACCTCTAACTGCTGGTGTAGATCATTGGATTTTGGATAATTATACAAGTGAACCAAATGTTTGTTAAATGCAACCCCTGCGATAAAAAATACAGATTATAATTACAAAAACATTTAAACAAATAACTTAAAGTGTTGGTAGTAATTTAAGAGTAAATTGTAGACAGATACTCTATATATAACTCAATTTGCAGATAGCTCCCTATACTTTTTTGCTTGCAACAATTAACACCCATAATCTCAATTTTTCATTTTGATAATGTAGCATTTTGAAAAGAAAAAAAATAAAGATAAATCCCGTGCCATACACATGATGAGATGAAAAATTCAATTAAATCTAACTGATGGAATGAAAAATTGAAAGCACAGAGAGTTAGTTGCCACGGAAAAAAAAGTGTATGGAGCTATTTGCAAATAGAGATAAGTATTAAGTTATATATTTGTAAATTTCCATTAATTAAACTAACACGTACCCACAAAATTTCCATCGGGGCTCCATATGACACGGCTGACAGATATTGATGCATCTTTGGCATAAGAAGCCTGTAACGAACTCTCAATTGTAAGATCTGACGCGACTATTTTTTTTTTTTTTACAAAACTTTATTCTTAAAAGTTCAAGCAGCTGAGGTTGGGTAATAGAATACCTGAAATGTCATTGTTAAAGTTTGCATTTCCCAAATCTTGAATGGCTTTGTAACCAACTTCTCACGTAATCCAAGTTCCCACAGTGTTATTTCACCGTTACCGGAACCAACTGGTCAATACAGACACTTTAAGTCAGACACGATGAAGGAAATGTGTAATCTATGTGGTAGAAACATAGCTATTAAATTGATGAAAAATGGGTGTAACATAGACAATATTGATACCGAGAAGTAGTGTGTGCTGAGAAGGATGGAAATCCATGCTTGTGACAGCGGATCCGTTATGCAAAGTGAAGGCTACGGTTCTCGGCAGATCATCCAGTGACCAAGGAGTTTGTTGTCTAAGAGTTGGGTACGTAACCTAATGATTAAAGCAAATGAGTTACTGAAATTGTTCACAAACCATGCTTTGAGAGTGCATAGTTTAGAAGTTTCAAATAATTTAATTGCATGACTACAAATGACGCGAGGCAATATTCCGAAATTGCAAGACTGAACTTGAAAATTATAGAGATTACCTCCTCAATAGATTGTACAGGTCGCAGCCTCTTCATTAGTTGTTCATGATCGGAACTCTGATATTCAACCATACCTGGGTTTGAAGGAGGAGTTCTCGGACGTTTCATAAGGGAAAGTGCTGCAGTATAAAGGCATAATATCATGCTTTGTTACTCGTTCAGAAATACTTAACAAAGCAAAATTCAACAAGATATTAGTATTACAATACTTCCCAATGTTGGACGATAGGGGAGTTCATCAGTCCGGAACCGGACGAATTGGACCAAAATAAATAAATAAATAAAAGCTGCAAAAATTACATTTTCTAAGAGAAATTTTTGGGGGGAAATGAAAATGTAGAAATGAAGTGAAAGTAATCAAAAAACTAATAAGAGGAAAAAATAAATAAAAAAGCTGGTCCACACCCAGAACACCTGTTACCAAAGTTTGTCCAAAGTCAAAAGTTCGACATGCTCTTAGTTTTAGATGCAACACATAACACATTCACTTAAATATGGCAATCCTATTAGAAAAGGCTAGTCACCTTGATTTGGGGGAACAGGCATTGATGACCCAGTGACAACAGCTGCTTGAACAGATGACGATGCGGAGGCATTAGCCATCCAACCTGCTAAAGCATTAGCATTAGCAGCTGCAGCGGCGGCGGCGGGTGGAAAGGGCTACATGGATTAGCAAGAACACCAATTAGTTATTTTGCATACTGTTAGAACTTAGAATCATAAGTAGCAATGAAGTTGAAATGTTTGAGATGCATAGTATCATACACTGTGAGCTCCAAGTGTCGGATAAGCAGCAGGCTTCGTAAGAGCTGCAACTGGAAGATTGACAGATGTGGGTACCATAGGACCATTTGGAGACGCACATGAGTGGTCTATGAATAAGGTTTTAATGTCCGGATTTGGCCTCGGGTTCTTGCATAGTTGATGCTGCCAGTTCAAGCTGCAAACACCAAGTACTTATATAAGATACCGAGCAAACATTGGTATAGCATATAAATCTAAAGTATCATCCGGGACAATATCTGATAAATACCCAAGTACAATTTTGGAATCTCCTAAAATTTAAGTGGTTTTGGACCTCAAGATTCAACCGTAAGGCTAATTTGGATGAAGTATAAGTTGAAACAGAACCAAAGTGAAACATAAAATATATTTTTAGACCGATTTGCAACATACAAAGGGACGTCAGCTTTACCTTTGATTAATAAGAGTCCTCAATCTTGATGATTTGAGAGTTGGGAAAGCGAGCTTATCCCGAAAAAGAGGATTTGCTTCTATAAGCTTTTTTAACTCGATCAACATTATGTTTCTAGCAGTTTTTGTGTCTCCATACTTGGAAAGCTGCTCATTTTCCCTGGTATTCAGAAGGACAATAAATTAACATAAATACTCATAACATACTTTGATGGCACAGGAGTTTCTTGACAATGGTAATAACAGTTACATAAATACCTAAAAACGTGATTTTGCACGTTGCTTTGTTACCTGAAGTTGGTAAGGGTTAAAAGATGAGTGATCTCTTTATACAATTCCTCATTAAAAGTAGAGAACACTTTCAGATCAGTCACTAATATTTCAACAGCCTTCGGTTTGTCTTGCCTACAATTTCATTAAAACATATAAGCAAAAAGACCCTATAAAAAATGCTGAGATCAATCAACAAAATCTCAACTATTAGTTACGTATACCGATCAAGTGCTTCAAGATACTTCTGCTTCCTGATTTCAAAGAATATTTTCATGGAGTATCTGTTATCATCAACTTTGGTAAAGCCTGATAAGTACTTCTCGACTTCATCCCACTCTCCCGCCTGTACTTTCTCGTCAAAATACTTCATGTTGAAGAAGAAACCTGATTCTTTCTCAAGCCTGTCAAAAAATATATAACCATAAGATATACATACATCAGACAAATAAATATATACTAAACAATATCTTGCATAACAAAAACTCCATCATACAAAAGGTGTTTACTAAACCACACCCAATACTTTGA
This sequence comes from Pelargonium nanum, assembly GCA_036897485.1. Classification (NCBI taxonomy): domain Eukaryota; kingdom Viridiplantae; phylum Streptophyta; class Magnoliopsida; order Geraniales; family Geraniaceae; genus Pelargonium; species Pelargonium nanum. The sequence continues at coordinate 13,073 of JAYMTF010000267.1, forward strand.
ACCAGAGCTATCAATTTGGACCCGAACCCACATGCAGCCGAAATCTGACCCACATTTTTTAGGGTTCGGGTTGCATAAGATGGCCCCAAATAATTAATGGGTCGGATTGGGTCAGGTTATGCCTTTCCAACATTGCCCCGATCCATCACCCAAATTGCCAGTTATACTCCTCGAACATTACATTAAATTTTTGAAATAACTTGATCTTCCGAAAAATACTGAACCATCAAAGCATACATACTATAAATAATTGATGATCCAATGAGACAAAACCCCACCGCTCGTCAAAAAGAGTCCCGATTAAAACAAACACATCAATTCAGCTAATAATTACAACATTAGCAGCAAAACAAAATTAAATTCACATTTCACAATTTCCTTTTGTTAACTCTTCAATTACAAAGCTCATAATTCTCATCATTTTCCCCCAATAAAACAATCATCCAATTCCAGCTCATTATGCTATCAAAAGAGCTAATTTTCAGTATCACAAGTCCCAAAGCAACACAAAACCTCAGATTCACAATTTTACTCTCCTGTATCAACCTCCCTCTATTTTCTCAACAACCAAACACATACAAATTATACATATATATATATATATAGAGAGAGAGAGAGAGAGAGATAGGAGAGGAGAGGGATTACCTGTGCACGGACTCTTTGAATTTCTCTTCCTCGAGAAACTGAAGTATGAGGAACACCAATTCTCTACTCAAAGACGACATTTTTACCACTCAAATCCCAGACCCACCACTGAACCCAGCTCCAGAACCGATCGACGACCAAAACCCAGAAAAATTCAACAGCTCAATCGACAAAAACCCAACACACCGAACTCGAATTCTACACACGGCACAGAGCGACAATCAAAGCAAAAACCACACGGAATCGCACATCTGAGCTGCGAATCACCAGAAACTCGAAATCGTCGGGGTTTCGGGATCCAATCCCGCGCGGACTCCGAGAATTTCTAGGGTTTGAAAGGCTGCAGAGAAGAGAAAGAGAGACAAGATAAAGAAGAGAGAGACTTGGTCTCGCTATCTTCGATGCGTTGTACAGGGTCTTTTCTCTTCACTGACCTATCAGTGATAAGTGATTCTACTTATACGATAGGTTGATTCACAAATCAAGATAAGTTATCTTTGTGAGTGATATGATAACAGAAGTGAGTGACTCCGGATTCGAAACCAGAAATTCAAATCTAGTGAATATTCGGCACACACGTCCAGTCGCGAAACTGTCGCTTTCAAGAGACAAATCTCGCATTTTATCGTATACCATTATATCTTACGTTATCGCGATAAAATATTTAATATTATTATTTGCTTGCGTGTTACTCACGTGCTTTATTTCTTTAGTAGGACCCACATTCTTGTTTCTCATTTTGGCATTGTATGGTTGTAAACAAATTTACATTTCCAAAGTGTTTACTAAAACCGATTTTTTTTTTATAAGAAACACATTTTGCAAATGTTTGAGTTGGAGCACACAAATTAGACCCGAATTTCAATAGTTTTGAATAGGATTCGATAAACTCGCACGAGTTCGCGCATTTTACACATAAAACTCTTAATTATATTTGAAACTTGTTCATTTTTTAGATTTGATTTAAATTACATGTTTGCAATCGATTTGAATCCAACTTAAAATTTGTATTGTCTTAAATGTTAATTAGTTCAATATTATATAGAGTGTGCGATCATATTTTAAGAGATGATTCCGGTCTAATATTTAATTCTCAAAGTGTTGACAATGGTTGAGAAAATTGATGTAATTTATCAGTTCAACGCAAGTTTTATTGACCGTAAACAAAGTTATATGTAAGGCATTGCATAAGTGGTCTTGTTTGCATGTGTGCGCCTATAGTGAATATTCAACACACATAAATGATGGAAGAATACTAGTCGCGTGCAAAAGAGACGGGGAAAATGCATTAAGTCTATGAACACAATTTAAACGGTCAATCATTTAGTTTTAAAAGTGCCGACAAAAGCTGATAAAGTTATTGTAAATTTTTCAGTTGAAATCAAGTTTGATCAATTTTGAACCGATGAGTTCAACGAACTTTGGTTGTTATTTAAGATGTAAGATATTAAACACGTGGGCTCGTTTGTGCATATGTGCCGATAATGACCATTCAACACACACACATGGACGTGAAATTATCGTTGTGAAGAAAAAACCTCGCATTTTCTCATTGACGTCACACACATCTCTCGCCGTGTCTCTTTATCGCGATAAATAATTACCGATTATTTCTATGTTTGCTTGTTTGCACATGTGCTTCATTTGAGTAATGGGATCAATGCTTTTGTTTCCCAAATTGGCATTGTTTGCCCAGTGGAAATATACATTTTGAAAACCGAATATAAGGGAATCAGACAAGAATAGCTAGTTGTGAAGATGAAAACACAGTAACGAAATTTATCATGTCAAACATGTTTAATATGTGATACTATAAATGGAAAAGATGGAACACTAGGGCTTTGGGTTGGGTTTTTACCGGAAGTTGGCTGTATACCTAATTTGAATCCAACAAAAATTAATGAGGTCGGTCAAGTTTTTAGATTTTACGTTGGTTTCAACTTGTATACATGCAACTCATACTTGTAAAAATAAAATGTGAATCAAATTACGGGTTTCTAAATTATCAGATCTATTTCGAACATAAGATCTTGCGTAGTATCGAGGTATCTTGTCTCCAACAAATTATATTTTCAATTTATATGGTAATGTAGCTAGACGAAGACTTAACTAATAGATGTTGAATTTAGACCTTCATTTAACTACAACAAGTACAACATTTCTCATAATATTTATTCAAGCATTAACTGTTTAGCAACTTCAAATTTAATAGTATATCAAGTAAGTTAAAATCTTAATTTATGCCAATATTTTTGGGCTTAAAACCCTATTAGTACGATTGTCAGAGTCTGACCTATTTTTAGCGGCACCTATGAGAGGTAATTTCAATTTGAAGATTTGTTAGTGATTTTCTCATCTAGTTTTAAATCGCTAGATATTCAATATAGTTGTTGAACATCGAATAATTTGTAAACAAAACATAATAGATGGTAACAAAAAATTATAAATATTTGGGCAATATTGCTCCGACGTGTGTTCCAATTTCCTTGCCGACATTTGATATTCATGGGAGTTGGGTTAGATAAAATTCAACAAAATCGGTCTTACTGTGAAAAAAAAAAAGAGTCCTAACAAGTCTCGAAAATGAAAACTGATAAAGGAATAAGTGATTGAAGCTTTCGAGAGACACCTTAGTTTTTTTTTTATAAGCGACGGGACAACAGGCCTACAAAGGTCAGTGTTTCTTACCCCCAAGTGGGGGCGTCACCGAGTTAGTTGTTAGTTTTCCCTTTAAACCCATAAATCTCACCCCATACCGTCAGCAAGGAGACTCGAACCTGAGACCTCAAAGAAAATCCAAATCGCATCAATCGCTTGGCCCAACATGCTTAGTTGAACGTCGTGTTGTCCCTTTAGTTGTTCGTACAATGATGTGTCACCGTCATGGTAGTCGGTCGTTTTTCTAAACATCTTATATAAGCAAATTAAGTTGTTCATGTTATGATATTTAATTATAAATCAAATCGTATAACCCACAAAAACTTGCAAACTTAAACTCGCAACTGACACATCTTCCGAGTTTGTTCTCCCAATCTGAACATAAAAATCCCAGCTTGAAACACGAGTAGTCAATTCTAGTTGAAATGTAACTTGCAAAGACTATTCAACCTAATTTAATTTTAAATGTAAGACACCTATTATTTTTCAATAAATAGTGCGGCACGAAATGAGAAACGAGAATAAGTACAAAATATCGTGCATTAATAATAGTAGAACTGGTGGAAACTTTTTTCAAAGTTCAATAAAAAGTGGCGAGACGTTGCATCAAAGTGGGGGCCCACCAGCCAGCAGTACAGGTTCCAGAGCCACCGTCTTGTCGGAATTCTAGTTAGGCTCACTCGCCTCTGACGCATGCGCGTGGCGCGTGTGAACTGACAACCTTTGACTGAGAGTAACGCATGTTTTGCGTCACTATGGGCCATTTTGCTCACCTGGGCCATCCTTCCTTTGGGCCCTCTCTTGATCCGAGATGTATTCTTCTTTGACTTTTATTTATTTGGGCCCAAATCGATATAGATTTTGAGTTTTATTTCGATTTCATCCCAGATTTGACTAGTTTTTTAGTCGAATTTATTCTCTGAAATTTTGGATTCGGATTGAATTTGCCGCACAAGTATTCACGTGCTATACTAAAATATGATATTCGACCGCCACGACTTAGTCAACGGTCTGAAAACTTGAACTCATTTAAGTTGACTCATATTAGGCTTATCAAAAAGAACAATCTCATTAACTTTGATGAAACAAATTCAAAATTATATTTCAAGATAATTTTTTGGTCCAATAAGCTAAAAAACTCTCATAGAGTCTATAATTGTTAAACCCAAGACGTTTCTTTAGATCGAAAGTTAGACTAAAAAACTAGTGTGGGTCATGTACGAACCAAAAAAAACTAAATAAATCCGGCAACTCTATTATTTCACAACATCCTTGTCAAAACAAGCAACTCAACCAGGAACGATTTAGTTTCTTTTATGGTTTCTGATTCTGACAGTAGTAGATGCGATTTGATTGTCTCAATTTCAAACTAGATTGAATCTATTTGATGTAATTCAATTTGAAAAGACCGAGTCGAGAAAATTCATGAAACCGCCCATTGTACACGCAAAACTCAAAAATCCGTAACCAACACCCAATTGAAATCATATTCAGATTTGGCGTTTTGAACTTGTGCCCATTTAACCCGGTCCAAAACTCGACTTGTCAGCTCTGGTTTAAATAACCATTTATTATTATTTATTTATCAATATATCATTAATTGAACAGTTTTGTCATCAATTCGCAGCGAACTCGGTGTGACTCGTTTCTTCAATGGCATGGGAGCTCCGGAGCGAGTGACTCGTCCCTCCATTTTTCTCATCGCTTTAGCTCAGTGAAGTAGCAGTAGCGGTCATGGATTCTGGTGTTCTTTATCTTCCGTTTCTGTTTCTCGTCTTCTTCTTCACCGATCTCCTCGCACCCCTCTCAGTCTCCGGTAAATCAAACTAAAACCCTACATTTTTTTTATCATAAATAAACTCTTGATCTGTACGCAATTGGTTTCTGATTAGGTTTTTCTTGATTCAGTTTGATGAAATTGGTTTAATTTGGGCGTGTTTCGTGTGTTTGGAGTGTTACTGGGGCAGAGATTGTAATGGGCAGTGAACACTCTAGAATAGAACTGTTCGGATTTGGTAGGGTTTTATTGGTTCAGTTCTTGCTTTGATTTGATGAAATTGGATTAATTTGGGTAGTGAACACTACAATAGAACTTGTGTGTGTGGCTTAACTCTCCTGTAGTGTTTGGCTTATTATTTTTGTTCAGAAATGGGAATGAAGAGATTCTCTGCTGCTTCGAAATGGTCATTACAAGTATATTATAACCCAAGCGAACATTTTTTTTCCCTCGGTAGGAGATCTTCTACAGAACATTGCGCTAGTTGACATGCCAAATTGGCCAATTTACAGTGGACTTGGATTATTCAATGTCTTGATGATGCGGTTATGGGGTAGGCATGGGATAAGGAACTGGATTGTTTATCCAATGATTGGTTTGATTCAGAAGCTGATATTACATTTGTACTTATGGTGTTATTTGAACTCGTAAAGGTTATGGAAATATTATAGTTGTAGGAAGCTGTATGTAAAGATTGTGCATGACATGGAAATGAAACAAAATATGTGTTGTCAGCTTGGTCTTGGATGCTAACCTATAGTTGTACGGGAAGGACTCCTGGAAAGCACTAGTCAGTTCTTTTTCACGCGATTCGGTATAGGTGGGAAAGAAAGCAGTAGGGTCTAGAAGAAAATGGTTTTGTTCGACAATGCCATTATGGGGTAGGCTTGGGATATGGAACCGTATTGCTCATTTAATAAAGTGATTTCTCCATGCATTTTTTTTCATGGTGGTGCTTAGAAGAAGATAGACTTTTCGTTTTACAGCCAAGACTTACCATAGCAGTTCTTGCAGTGTTGAGAATCAACCAGATTTTGTAAATTATAATGTCTTCGTTTCTCTCTAATACACGATTTTTTAAATCTTTGAATTTACTTCAATGCAGGAAAACCTGGTGAAGTATGCATTTCCCAAGGTGGCCACTTTCCACCATTCACATCTGAAGGGCAGCCTCCAAGAAAGGCAAGAAAGGGACCCAAAGATTTGACCCTCTGCAGGGTGTTTCGGAAAAAAACTTGTTGTGATGTTACTCAGACACATCCTGCTTTGGTATCCATTAGGAGGCTGGCTACAAAAGGGGAGGCCAGTGAAGAATGCCTGCAGCTATGGGAATTATTGGAATGTTCCATCTGTGATCCACGTGTTGGTGTTAAGCCCGGACCTCCTCTTATATGTGCTTCTCTTTGTGACAGAGTCTTTCAGGCTTGCTCCGATGCTTATTTTTCCATGGACTCAAAGACACAGGTACGTGGGTAATGTCTTCACTCTTCAGATGCAAAAGTTTGTTATAAGATCTATTAGCCAGTTAGTGAACACGTGAGGTGATAATCCCTACTCCCTAGTCTTGAACAATTCCGGTTATCCTATTTCTTTGTGAAAACCATATGTGTCATCCTCTGTTAGTTCTTCTGGCTGTAATATTAGCATTTACCGTACAATAATTAAGGGTGTGCCTCAGTCCAAGACCGGACTGGACTTAACCGAATGTCCAAAAGACCAAGTCACCAAGAGACTGACCGACAAGTTCCAGGTCTAGGACCATACCGGTTTTAAACCAAATGTAATTAAAAGGGAAAAAAATAGTAAAAATTATCGTTTGAATAAATTGGGTGAGTAATATTAAATATTGTAAAAAATTATTAAAATAATTATATGTCCAGGACCGAATTTGGACCGGTACCGGACCAAATCCATTCGATTCGGTTGGGTCCTAAATCCGGTCCGGTCCGGATTTTGCACACCCCTAACAATATTTTAAACATAATATTTGGGCATTTGGAGTTGCTTTCTCATAAATGTTTGACAAAATCCATCTACTGATCAGATTTCATTTGGCAGGTTCTAGCACCGTGTGGAGTGAATGAATTTGTTTGTGGTACGGCTTCCGAGTGGAGCTCTAATGGCACAGAGTTCTGCCGAGCTGCAGGTTTTGCTGTTACACAATCTGATAATACCTTTGTTGGCTTGGAAGAAACATCTTGCTATGGTGGGAAAGCCAGTCTTGATTCAGTCGCTGATTCATGGAAGTCTTCACAATCTGAGGCGCATCAGAAGTCCGAGAGCTTGGGTTTAGAGGATTTCCAGCAGTGGGTTAGGGAAATGCCTTTTAGTGAAAGAGTCTCATGGGCCGTGGGAGGAATGGTCCTTACAGCCGGACTGTTGTTTGTAAGGTCAGATCGCTATCTTCAGCTACCAATACAATTACACTGTATAAACTTCTTTTTTTTTTTGGTGCCTGAAACTTTTCTAGTTTACTCTATTGCTAGCTGTTATGTGTTGCTCCTATCCCTAGGAGTGGTAATTCGTGTTTGTGTCATGTCTAACATTAAACGGGTTGAGATACATGAACACAACCCATTTATGAGCAGGTTTACACAGCACATCATGCTCAACCTGGTTAAATAATTGGGTTAAAAATTACACGGCACGTTTAAATAAATGGGTTCGGATTAAGCGACCCGATATCTTTGTCGCATTTAATTTATATGGGTCATTTTTTACTCAATATATTATTATTTTTAATTTTTTATCCTTAAATGGGTTACACGACCTGTTTATGACCTGTTGACTTAAAAGGGTTAGGCGGGTCAAGTGGGTTTGACTGAAACACGACACGATTAACTAAACGGGTTTGATTACGCTCAACCCAAACCTGCTTAAATTTACGTTGTGTCCACATTGAGTCACGGGTCTTGACCTAAATTGCTAGCCTTAGTTGCTTCTTTGATTCATCACATCAGCATCCGGTCGTCTACTATTTCAAATTTTCTTTTTGATTGCTGGTTCTCTATATATTCATTTATTCAGTGTATCATTTTCAAATGTTGTATCTTCACTGATATCATTCTAGTTCGGTGAATTATCAACTGATTGTTTCCTTATACTGCTATTCTTGATGGACTATGCAGCAAAAGGAAGAGCCATAGCCATCGCCAGAAGTTAACAGCTGTGCAGCGTACTGCGAGGAGACTGGAAGTGTACCAGAGTTTGGCTACTTCTCCGACCAGTCAAGGAAATCGGAAAGGGAACAGAAGATGAACATCCCCTTCCTTGTATGTGAACATAAATCTAATTTTTGCTTACACTCTTATGATCTTTTTGGATATAATGTAAGTTATGTTGACAAAGTAGGGTTTGAGGATTGTTAATTGATTGTTGCAGTCTTTTCTTTACTGTTTTGGAAAATTATGCACTTAGAAGTTTTGATTTTAGTAGGAGAAATATAAATTACTTTAGAAATGAATATGTGAATGAAAGGCTTTTAGATTTGGAAGACGCCATGGGTATGTTTAGGATTGGTAGAGTGAATTGGTGGTGTCAATTTGTGTTTACGCGTTGTGTTCATGTTGCGTTAAAAGTAGAGAGTATAACATATGAATCATTTCAAACAGTACAAAATTGTTGAAATGGTTAGAGTCGTGCGATGATAAGATTCGTTTGTTACCGGATTGATACATGTTTTACGCATGTAAATGACAAGACTCAACGTATACTTGATATATTTGATTCATTTAATTTGTATGACTTAGACACAACACATTCAAAGTAATTATTGTTTTTGTTGTTCATGATTGAATTTGATCAGTGAACAAGAAATCAGTTATGCTATATTGGATAATTTGAACTTGAACTCGTGAGTACCCGAAATCCGTTTCACATTTTTGTGGGTCTGGTATACTCGTATCATTTTTCTTAAGTAGCTTGGGTTTGGGATGAATCTGGCGCGGACTAGGTCGGGTAACCTATATTCAATATGCACATTTTCTATGACAAATTTGAAACCCACATCTATTTGTATTGAGCTCATATTTTGCAATCATGTCGTGCTCGAAGTTTTCGAAACACACATGCATATTTAATTAGTTGCGTTGTAACACGCAAAACACACCCAACACGCAAAACACACCCAACACGCATATTAAAGGGTATAATTGTAAATTAATCATAACGTTCTAAACATGTGGGACCGAGTCGTGTCAAATGAGTTGTACAATGTTGTGTCAAACATGTCAACACGACCCATTTAGTTACTCTGTTAAACATGTCATGTTCATGTTCAACTGTTCAAGAGGATTATTAAATGTGTTGTGTTCATGTTGGGTTGTGCAACAGATAATCAATCTTCAGCCTGACATGAAAACGACATGCACAACTTGCCCGTTCTAAACCTAACCCACCTACATTTACATTTATGTCGTGTTGTGCCATGCTGTGTGTTAGTAGGTAGAGTAATGCTACATGTCCCAAATTTTGTACAAAAATACTTGTACAAAATGATGGGTCTAATAACCTAGGGCTGAAAAATCAACCATCACAATCTGTCATAAAAGAGAAAAGAGGACATTAGATCAGTAAAATTCCCAGCAAACCACAAATTGGTACTTGCTATAACAAGACATGAACTCAACAAAACCCATAAAAAAAAGGTCATCCTCAAAATCAGTAGTCACAAATGAAACTAATTAGCAGATCCAAGAAGACACTACTAAAACATGCTTAAACCAAAACAAAAAAACAACCCATTCCTGCACAGAAGGTAAACGTGTATTCATTGATTTACAGATTTAAAATTCGATCGAGCAATTGAAATATTAGCAGCCTTCGCAGCCCTTCGTGTTTCCCGAACCAATCTATTAACATCCTATTTGGACCTCGTGGACGAACTTAAGTTGCCGGAACTTCTATTGGACCAAAGACATGTTCACATGACCTTGTCGGGTCAAACCTTCGGGGGCTGTTCAGAATAAAACAGAAAACAGATGAAGAACTTCATAAAATGAACAAACTAGGGTTCTTGAACAATGTTTGATGGAGTTTCCGATGTATGCATAATAGATGTGTAGATTGTAGTACCTTCTTAAGGGTCATGCCGGAATTAGAACTGCTGGCTTTATTTACGGGTTTCAATATCTCGAAGGAACAAACTAGGGATTCATCAACGCTCAATAGAGCACCTGCATTGTCAAACTCCCCGCCATAGTTTGGAGCTGAAAATATTGTCACGAGTCTTCGTTTAGCAAAAAATTCATACCCATCCTCCACCACCTGCGGTTCAAATTGAAGAAATCGTATTGGATGAGGTCAATATAGTAAATATAAGGTCCTACACTCCTATCCATAGGTTTGATCGGCACTTGGAGAAGTTTAAGGAACCGTATCGTGTAAGTATAAGGAAAGCAGAAAGGGTAATTTATGTATGCAGTCTTAATGTTTTCTTGACTTGATTCCGTACACTCAGATAGATCACAAGGCAGCATATTTCGCGCCGAGGCTCGACCTCTATTATTCCCGGCAAAGATGCCTCTGAACAATAAATGGAGCTTTGTAGAACTATGAAATGACAAGTTTCTCCAAAAGGATCTCCTTTTGGCAAAATGTATCATGTTCGATTCTACCATCGTCATCAAGGGATTGTAGCAAGCAGAAAGATGACAACATGTAAGCTAGAGCTGGCAATTCTTATCTCAACATGTGCATGATGTGAACATGACATGGAATAAGCGTGTTTGGGCTCAATATTTGTAATGTTGTGTTCGTGTTAAGCCTAAAAAACACCTACACAATTAATTTTGTGTTGTGAGTTGTGACTCGCACACACACCAACACGCACACTTAGGGGTTATACAGTAGTAAGTTAACCCAAAAAACCTAGGTAGTCTCATTGTTTTAATTAACAAAGTTATGTTAAATACGTTAACTTTGTGTTATTTAGTCGTGTTGGGCTGTGTCATGACAATCGTGTTAGGTCATATCGTGTCAACCCAACTCATTCACTTAAACGCGTTAACGTGTCGTTTTTGTGTTACATGTTCATCAACATGCCGTGTTCGTGTTGACTTATATAGCACACGGTCAACCTTCAACACACACACACAAATTGATAGCTATATAATGAAAGCTTACCGACGTTTCTATGACTAGTCTATGTATACGAACACTGCTATGAAATTTGTGATTGCAATCAGCTTGTTCAGTAAGTAATCGGCGTACCTGATGGCCACGGCAAATGAGATCAAGATCGTTCTTTTCCAAAAAGTCAGCAACCCTATCAGCACCAAAAGTACACGACACGCCTCGATCACTATCCGCCCAGCCCTCAACTCCAGAATCAGGATCAGACCAAAGTAGGTCACACAGTAAACCGCTATCAGGAATTTCCGCAGGCCTTTCAACTTCTTTTATTTGATTCAGATTTTGCAACTCGGGAGAGAGTCCCCCATGCATGCAGAGTATCTTCCCGTCAACAAGTGCAGCCACGGGCAAACAATTAAAACACTCGGTAAATATTTTCCAAAGCCTCACATTAAACCTCCTTTTACATTCGTCATAAAACCCATAAATCCGATTGATTTTCGCATCCTCGTGGTTTCCTCTTAAGAGAAAAACTTTCTTGGGATATCTTATTTTATAGGCCAGAAGCAAACATATCGTCTCCAGACTATGCTTGCCTCGATCGACATAGTCCCCGAGAAAGAGGTAGTTCGCAGAAGGAGGAAACCCGCCATACTCGAATAGCCTCAGCAAGTCTTGGTATTGACCGTGTATATCACCTGCAAGGAGGTCAGAAATGTAAGATATACTTGGGACCAAATCGTAATTTCCGTAGTAGAGATACAGGACAGACAAATCACCGAATTGCAATGCTTTAATCATAAAGCTAATGGTAATAAACGTCGTAGAACAAATCTTCTGAAAGCAAGTGAAACCATTAACCAAAGAATACAAATATACAATCATCATCAATTATTTACTTACAAACTCAAAGCCAACCGAGTCAGCTCCCCTAAGATCATTTTTTTGGTCTTTGAAGACTAATCCCGATATGTTTCTTACATACATACATAAGGGCTCAAACTCGAGGCTTCTTACATTTTCCTAAAATCATTTTAACTAACATAGCTGTCCTCAAAAGACGGGTTTTGTACAAAGATAATACAGTACAACGGAATATTCAACGTGTACTTCATGAGATTAGTCCCATCCATCAAAACAAGAGTGCATCTTGCAAACCTAAATTACGCATATAGAACGGACTATTTTCTAAGAAACCTTCCGTAAACTTATTGTGAGATATCCCAATTCATCAAAAACATAGCTTTCGGCTTCCAACAATCACGAACACAATTCGTATACCCATATACCCTTTGAACCGGCAAAATGCAATCATATCGATAAATACCCATTTCATATCAACATCCAAATAAGTTAAATAGCTCAAATTTACCCGAACCCGGATAAAAAATTCATCCAAATACTCCTCTCAATGAACCCGAATTAGTTAATAAAAACAACAAATGAAGAGAAATTCGAATTCATCAAAAACATAACGTTCAGCCTCTAATCACTCGAAAACAGATTAAATCCATATACCCAATACCTATATTGCCCAGCAAAATGCTATCATATCGACAAACACCCATTTCATATCACCGTTCGAATATGTAAATTTGCTCAGCAACCTTCCTTAAGCTAATCAAGAGAAATCCCAATCCATCAATAACAAAAATTTCAGCATCCAATAATCTGAAAACAAATTAAATTCATATGCTCAAACACCTTTAACTCAGCATAGTGCATTCATACCAACAAACACCCGTTTCATATCACCGTGTGAGAAAGGGTAATTTGCTCAGGAACCTTCCATCATATATTAATCAAGAGAGATCCCAATTTATCAACAAAAAAAATTGCTACGAAACCTTCCATATACTAATTAAGAGAACTTTATTCATCAAAAACACAACTCTCAGCCTCCGATAACCTGAAAACCAATCAATTCATATACCCAGCAAAATGCAATCATACCAACAAACACCCATTTCACCATCTGAATATGGAAATTTGCTAAGCTTCCATATACTAATCAAGACATTTCTCAATTCATCAAAAACACAACTCTCAGCCTCCGACACCCTAAAACAAATTGAATTCATACACCCCAAATACCTTTGACCCAGCAAAATGCAATCATTTCCACAAACACCCATTTGATATAACCATCCGAACAAGGTAATTTTCCTCCGAACCTTGCATATACTAATCTAGAGAAATCCCAATTCATCAAAAACACATTTTCCAGCTTCCAATAATCCGAAAACAAGTCAAATTCATTTAGCCAAACACCCTTCAACCCAGCAAAGTCCAATCATACCAACAAACAACCCATTTCATATCAACACACAAACAAGACAAAAACCACAAATTTATCCAAACCCAGATAAGAATTTCATAAAAAAAACTCATTCTCAATCAACAAAAACAAAATCCAATATCGCAATTCAACTAATAGATAGAGAGCTCACCACAGATGCGAATTGGAGCTCGAACCTCGAGCAGAGTCGGCTCGGAGAGGAAGATTTGTCTGGCGTTGACGCAGAGTTGACGGATCTCACCCTCAGATAGCTGAACCTGCTTGCCTCCTTTGCCCTCCAACAACCTCCTTATAATATCATCCAACACACCCTTATCCATCATGCCCTCCATTGTCATCATCATAAACTTCAGATCAAAAAACCCAGAAACTGCTCTTGGTTTTGCCCAAAAAACAATGGATCCAAAACAAAAGAGAGAGGGAGGGACAGAGAAACCAAACACACACACACACACAAAAACCCAACTTTTTAGGGAGAAAAAGAAGGATCAATTGTCCAATTTTACACAAACAGAAAGTGCATATAGAGAAAAAAAGGGTTTGTGTAGAAAATAAAAATTACAAAAATAAAAAACCTCAAACTTTCTGATGAGAGAAATGGATGAAATTGAGTAGAGAGAGAAAATGCCAAAATTGGGATTTGAAGGGGAAAAAGAAGATGAATTTGGACTTGAATTGAGAGATGAGGAAGAAGAGAAGCTAATATTTGGTAAAGATTATGGATTTGTCATTTTGTTTGGTGAATATTAATCAATATATATATGTATTTTTAAATGTTTCATATCTATCTATCTGTAAGGTTTGTTGGTTGGTTCAATATTTGTTGAAACCTTCAAAGATGGAAGGTATGATTGGCGGGGATCGCATGGACCTGCGCATGTTAGCATAGACTTGCGCATGTTAGCCTTATTATTATTATGAGAAAAAAATTGAGTCGCATTTTTTTATTAAGTTGAGCCAACTGATAAAAAAAACGATTTATATTCATTTCAACAAATTTGTAGGAGTGTAATGATAAACTGAATTCATGTTTTAAATGAAGTTAAAACTATAAAAAAAAAAAAAACATAATTTGAGAGGTGTATGTACAATTTTTAATATATTATATACAACTATCATAGTACTTCATGCCACATGTTCTTAATGTCTCTCAAATTTGATTGATTTTAGTATTATCTTGTTTATGTAGTTCATTAGATTTTCTCTATATTTCTCGAACTTTAATGTACGTAGTGATCGAGCGATGAGAAACAACGCGAGGATGAGAGTTTGTAGATGATTTTCTTTCTTCATAGGTGGAGAACGAGAAAAAATGAGTTTTTTACTTTTATTTCGCTATTTTCAAATATAAACGAGATGGTTATAATTGTTCGACTAACTTTAGAAGATAAATTTATTATCATATACATAATTTAATCATATAGTGAGACAAAAGATAGGTTTCGATTTGCAAAACATTACTCAATAGAGCTAATTTTGGTGTGTTTTGTACCCTAAAATTGGGTGAAATAGACACTAAATTGTGAGGGGAAGGAAAAAAAAAAGAAAAAGAAAAAAGGGACGGCGCACGATAGTGACTCTGCGCATATTAGAAAAATAAAAAATAGTGTATATGAAAAAGTTAATGGTGTACACGTGTAGTACTGGCATACATGTCCCCACACCCAATCATTAATATTTCACTCATTTTTTTCTTTTCATAATTACCTGATTAATCATGTAAAATTAATAGTTTTATATTCCTCCAATCAAATTTAACCATGTAAAAAATCATAGTATTTTTTTATTAAACGTTTTTATATTTGGATTCGACTGCAATAACAAATTATTGCATACTTATGTATGCAGTAATCAAATTTAATCTCTTCACTTATTAAGTAAACACTCAATTTTTCACAATTATATTTCTTTTTAAGTTTAAATTTTGTAACTAACTTTATCTTCCTTTTCAATAAGAAAATCCAAAGAAAACACATCTTTGTGAAATTTTATAATGTCAAGCATTGAAGTTAGGGTATTGTTTATCTCCAGAGTTGCATTTAAAATTTAAGAATGTGCTATAGATCTCCAAAATAACAATATTAGATTACTTTGAAAGGATATAGAAGATGATTTTCCGACATTTTGTATTCGAAACTAAAGTCTCGTCAAATGTCGTTGATATTGAACTGATACGTAAATTTATGATGTGATGTATCGTTAATTGTCATCGAAACTGAATTGATAAATAAAATCACAATGTGACCCTCAATTTGTTTTGTTCCAATAACTTTGACGAAGAGATGAACTAATCCACCAATATAGCATGTCAAAACTAATGATTTAGTTTGATTTTCCCACTTGTGAATCCAAACATAAGATTTATCTAATATTTGTTCTCATCAAGATAATTCAAACACTGTCAAAATATTAAACAAACTCTGGTAAAGAAGGGAAAAGACTAGTATTGGCAATTAGTGCATGTGTCGTGGAGAAGGTTGTTTGTACGTTGTATGCTCCACAATCCAACATGAACACGACATGTTTATGAAAACGAACACAACCCAACACTATTAGGATTAATTTACAATTATATCATTAAATAAACCTGTTAGGCATGTCATGCGTATTTTGGAGGCTCGGTACGAACACGGCACAAATACTAAACATGTTGAATTCTCCAATACGAACACGCACACGTACAATTACAAAGATGCGTGACCCCAAACACGCTAATTTCGTGTTACACCCGGCATTACAAGCTCTAGAAAAGATGCCAAATCACCCCTAATCAATTTCAAGATTGCCACTTCTAGGAACCATTTCAAAGCAAAACTCACAAAATGATAGCTCTTGCTAGGTTACTTAACTTGGAAGACTCACTTAATGGCTCATCAAGATGAGAAGCTTCATCAGATTCCAAAAATATCTGTTTTCTTTCCAATGGACTCAACCAGCAAACTTCATTACAACAATTAACAACAACATTTTTAGCAAATTTCATTACAGCTAACATGTTGACCTAAACATTCATCCAGAGAAGTTTATGCAAGAAGAGAATACGAGCAAAAGACACAAACATAGGCCTATTTCAGGAAATGGGACGTTACGTGCACAAATGATCAGCAAAACATAAATGAAAGATAAGTTCTTTCTTCGTTAGTACTAATAACAAACATATTTAAGTCAGTAACCGAAAAAGATGGCTGTCTCTGATCTCTAATCTATCGTATAGGAGCTAATGTATGTAATGGCAACAACAATATCAAGATAAAACACAGACAAAGACCAGAACAGTGCTCACTACAAAACAGACTAGGCCATTTCATTCCTAGAATCAGTTGCAGAACATGACCAACGTCCCGTTTCCTGAAATAACCCTATGTTTGTTTCTTTGTTAGTACTAATAACAATCATGAGTCAGTAACCGAAAAAGATTGCTTCTCTGGTCTCTAACCTATCAGATAGGAGCTAACGTGATGGCAACAACAATATCAAGATAAAGACAGACAAAGACCCGAACAGTGCTCACTACGAAACAGACTAGGCCATTTCATTCCTAGAATCAGTTGCAGAGCATGACTGCTCACCTTTCACTATTGTTACTCGGTTTCGTGAAAAGAAAGTACTTATCAAGACAAAACAACAGATGAAAGCTAGACATTTGTTTGAAATCTATTCCAATAGGCTACAATAATGCCTATGCATCTGTTAGAGATGCTAAATCAAGATAGGGGTTCGAGGAACATGATGCTATACTGTGTTTTAAACTAAAATAGTTGTCAATGCATGAGGCTCCCACTATTTTAGGGTTTGGGAAGGGTTATTTATGTACACAGACTTGGCCCTAACTTTTGAAAAGAACAAAAAAAGACTACTTCCCTAACTCGGACTGGGTTACAATGGGGACATGTTTAGTTGCAGATTCAACACAATGGAACCATGAAGCTATAAAACTATTACAACACGACTCCAACATGATGCTGAGGAATATCATTCTATAGCAAACAATAGATGATTGAAAACCACTGAAAATGAAAGAACATCATGTAAGTTGCATCACAGATCTAAACATGCTCTTTGTAACATGTTAATTCAGTAATAGTGACAATCATATAATTGAACTAGAACAATACGGTTCAATAAATCCCCAAAATGAAAAGTTATGATGCAAGTACAAGCACAATATTCCCCTCGATTGAAAGCAAAACAACCCCATAGTGGAACCCTGCTATGAAGAAATATATAGCTTGATTTTGATTTGCTCATTTCCTATTGTTGGTTCATGTCAATCAAATAAATTTGCCAACAAATATAATCGCATTGGAAACATTCAAGGGTCTTTCATTTAATTATTGACAAAAGATAATTGATATATGCCAGCGATTCACTGTCTAAGAATTGAAATGTTAAAAAATGTGAGTACTTCAAATTCCATAGTCTCAGACTTTTGAATATTTTAACTCAATCAAGATACTTTTGATTCAGATTCATGAGGTTTTCTACATATCTAATCACAATGAAATACATGTATGCATTTATCTGCCACACAAATATTATTACTTTCATCCAAAACTCTCCACTTGAGCAAAACCGAGCTATATACATTGAGTTACAAAAAAGAGCGGTTCCATGTCTAAAATTCAACCTGAGCGAAAGATACAAAATTGCAAGCAATCATCCATATACAACTACAAATAGGTAACAATTTATCCAAGTAAGCAAAACCAGCGTCAATTTATCCCAACCATATATGAATTGACAGTTCAGAGCTCCAACACAAGCACTTCTTTTACTCAAGCAGAATCCTCCTACCACAGTTTTATGCACAATTCATCACATATTGAGCAAAATAGAGCCACATACAGATCTAATAGAACAAAGAATTTGCACTACATAAGGAACCTTATCCAATTCTTAACGTTACTACAAAGACAATAAAAAAAATCACATCACAAATCAGTATCTAATCATCAATTCAAAGTTTCAACAACACTACATTCACTAATTTGCACTAACAAAGGGGTTCATTATTCAATTCTCAACATTACTATATGATAAACAAAATATGACTCATTACAAATCAGTATCAAATAATCAAAGCACTAAAAACCCACATCAATTCAAAGCTTCAACATCACAAATTGAGAATAACAGAGCCACCCACAGATCCAAACGAAGAATTTATGCTATAAAAAAGTTCATTATCCAATTCTCAATGTTACTAAAGAGGAAAAAAAAACCTTGACATTACAAATCAGTACCAATTCATCAGAGCAAGAAAAACATCAATTCAAAGCTCCAACAACACTACACTCACTAATTTATACTGAAATCCATAAAAAAGTATCAATTGATCAACATTACTTGAATACAATAAAAAAATCACATAGCAAATCATCAAGCCAAGATAAACCCACATCAAATTCAAAGCTCCAACAAAATTAAATTTACTAATTCCTACTGAATTCCATTATAAAAAAAAAAGTATCAAATCATCAACATTACCAAAAGACAGTAGAAAGTCACATTACAAATTTACAAATCAGCATCAATTCATCAAAGTAAGAAAACCCCACATAAATTCAAAGCTCCAACAACACTGCATTCACTAATTCCGACTGAATTTCATAAAAAAAGAGTATAAAATCATCAACATTATAGTCAACATTACTATAAGACAATAAAAAATTCACATTACATATCAGTATCAATTCACCAATCTATAAATTCAAAGCTCCAACAACACTACATTCCCCTAAAATCCATTAAAAAACGCACCTTTTTTTCAATAAAACTCTAAGAAGAAGAAACAAGCGAGCCTCCTTTGAGCTCCTTCCTGGCCCGAGACCCACCAACACCAACACCATTACAATTCAACCCACACCCACATTGAGGGCACTCCTCAAAATTATCCACCGGAAAACCAGCACCGGTGATTCCGACCGAGAACTCGAGGTCATCGCCGGAGCGCTTGACCTCAACAATGTCGACCCAGAAGAGGAAGAGCTTGACGCTCACACCCTCCAAGCTCGAGAGCTTCCCTTTCGTGATGTGACCCTTGATTGTGGACCTGTACTTCAACTGGTACGATCCTTCGAGCGAGAAGCTGCAGGTGCCGTTGAAATAGGCGGCGAATCTGCCGGTGGAGGTGTCGAGATCGTAGCTCTGCACGCCTATTGGGAGGATTCCGATCGGGAAGTCGTAGTCCCTGATGATGTCGTAAGCGTCTGGGATTCGATTCGTCGGCGATGATTGTGATCGTGATGCGAAGAAGACGATGGTGATGAAGAAGAAGGTGAAGAGACCCATTTCTGAGAACGATTTTTTCTGGGCAATCTTGATTTTTGGGTTCTTTGGGTTTATGGTGGAGAAGCGAGAGACGTGTTTGTTGTCATTTTTCGTTGTTTCTCAGAGTGGAAACTGTGGAATGGTAGTTGGAGACTGAAAGGTGAGAGCTCGATGCTTCTTGTCATGGTATGGTTTAGGCTTTCTGGTGTGAAGTGGGTTGGGCTAAAAATGGAAACTTTTTTGGTGGGTTTTGGTTTTGACACTCTTACATTACAAGCCCATGTATATTTGGTTCGGACCGAACCGGATCCAATCGGTTCATATTTGGGACGTCGGTCTATTTTTCTCCGGACCGAATTTAGCACATCCCTAATGTTTGGAGTAGAACTGACAATACAGCTTCAGGTTAAAAAGACATAACTCGTGCAAAAAGATATAAGTACACAATTTTGACTCCAATTTACGAGTGCCCAAAAGTTGACTTGCATTTGTGCGCATTTGAATCACATAACATCTTAGTCGGTTCAGTTTTACTATGAGAAAAATGTGGATTGAGCGAACCACAGTAACACACACTTAATAGGTGAAACTTGTAATCTTACCTTACCTACAACCCATACCCCAAATGTCGGCTTTAGATTTAGTCTTTTCAATCTGATTACATAAAAATTGAAACTTGAATTATCAGCTTTATAAGAGGTATGGGTTAATGCGAATTGTTCCGACCTGTTTCACATATCTTCCACACAAAAAACTGACTCAACTTGAATATTAATTTGATACATTTTGTGTGTCTTGAATTCTCAAAAAAATGATAATGAACTGATGAGATTTCACAAATTTGAAAATTGTTAAAAAATAATAACCAAATTACTTCCACTATCATTCTTGATTCTTATTTGCATTTCATTTTTTTAAAATCCAAACAATATCTATTGATAATGGAGCATTAATCTAATGTTGCTTACAATATTATTCTTTTATATAATTATTATTTGAATCATATGATATGAGCTCTTCCTCTTCTCCAATGGCCATTGCTCATTTCTTAGAAGACTCTCTTTTGGATCGATTTGTATGTGATTTTGGATATTATGGCGTATATGTGTAATATTCTTGTTGCAACATGGATAAGGTCAACTTACATTTTATTAAATTAAATACACAAATATTTATCACAACCACCAACCATCTCATCAACAACATATAGAGAAACCATCAATCTATTCCCACCAAACACACACATTCAAATTTTTATTATAAAATTTAATTACACACATATATACTTGCAAGCAATCACAATTTTTTATTATTAAGAACACATATAAATAAACAAACACAATTATTAACATCTTATTGCTGACTATAAACAGAAATGTACAATTAATTGTTGAATGGAAAAAATACAATCCAAATTTTTTTCCTATCATATACAGTAAAAATGCCCCGAGACTAATTTTGTGCACAATTTGAGACAATCTTAACTGTACGCTTCTCGCATTAATCGAATGGATTTTAAATATTGTAAAATCACAATTCAGACTATTTTGAATATAATATATAATATAATATATAATGTAAATGCGCACGCTGAGCGATTTTGTAAAATGCTAGCTAGAGCTTGAAGATGAGAGGAGTCTTTCTTGATGACTCTCCAAATCATCATCAACAATTGACAATTTCTTGGATGATGCTTTAGGGTTTCTGCAATACATTGCATAAATTACCAGCTGTGCCACTGCTAGAAGACATCCAACTATACTTGGTACCTATATATACATATACACAAACAATTAGCAAAATATTTTAATTAAGTTCATGTATATTTGTGTAGAATGCATTCAATAGTTAATATTACTTATTTACTAGTCGGACCGGCCCTTAGTTATGTATACAAGTAAAACCCGAAACCGAGTCTCTTTTGAGATTGTTTCAAATTTGACATTTTCGACAAATCAATGTGTTAGAATCCGAATTGTCGCCTCTAAATTCTTATATCTAATATCTGCTCAAATAGTTATACAATAAATTAGAGAAACTTACAACCAAAAAGATGTCTTGTATGAGCAAGGCATAGAAAGTCCAAACTGCTCCATTTAATAAAATGAAAAATGAGAGTAGGAATGGCATGTACTCCACACTCTTAGTGGTCACCACAGTTTTCTGCATTCACAAAATATATTAATTAATAATCTCTTATTCTCTCCTCCTTATCATCGGTGTAGAATAGTTATCTGAGTCGCAAAGCGCTTTGATACATAAAACGAAAACATAAGCATGATCAATATTGGCGGTCTAGAAAAGCAAAACGGTGGGATTAAACTTCTTCAAAACAAAATTTATTTGTTTATCCATAACGTGAAACATTTTTCTTGTAAATATATATGATAAGCATATTTTCCCTAAAAGAAATATTAGTTTACTGAACAGTTGTATAAGAATCGAATGCCAAATTTCACATCCTGAAACATCAACATTTGACAATGTGAAATGTATTTGAAAACATCACGAGTGTTCACTAGTGAATTTTGGTATAAATGATTAGTATATTGAATTGTCGTTTTCAAATTTTTATAAAAACAATTCGTGTTTCAAATCTGAGATAAAGTTTTGATTACTTACTATGACTGCAAGAGGTGAGCCATACATAAGTATACAAACGGCATCGCACGCAAACCCTAACACATCGATCCTCAAATCTCCTTGCATCATCAATTGAGTTATCAAAATTGTTGCTCCTAAAAACCCTACATTCACTAGTCCCACAAGGACCATGTTCTTAGCCTACAACCAACAAACAAAAATAATAAACCATTAGTTATTCATATGCATATACAACTAATTAAATAAAAGACTGCGTACATAAATAATTTTCTCCTAACTCTACAAGACTCCAAAGAGTTTTGTGAAATAAGAGCCGCTCCTAGCGCCACGTTGTAAATACCTTTGGCGAGCAAGTAGCAAGCAATTTCACTAAATCGCGAGTTAATGATTTTCTCTCGACAAAGTGTGTTGTATAGGTTGTGAACTGATAGTCGTTCTTAGGGGTGTGTATTGATTTTTGAACAAACCAATTTTTTATTATAAAGAATTTAGGATAAAGATTGGACCAAGACCAAATCAATTGGACCAAATTTTTTGAAAAAAATGCATTTCTAATATATTTTTATATTATTTTAAAAAAAAAGTAGAAATGAAGTCATTTAAACGACAAAAGCTAAAGAAAAAAAAAATCTGAAAAGTGAAATAAGGTTAAAATAAAAAACAAAAATAATCCAGTGTAGACCAAATTTGGACCAAGACTAAACTCATTCAATCTGATTTAATCCGGTCTTTGTCCAATCGAATAAAAAAATTCGGTCTAAAACCAATTATGATCATATCTCTTTCTCTCGAGATTTACGGGAATGAATGAAGCCCCTAAAAGTCACTACCGCTTCAGATAGTTACCCAAATAACACAAGACGTTATTTGGGTAACCCGGCAAGGCGGGAACCTTGGTGAAGTCCCGGTGAGACGGGGAGCTCTCTCTCTCTATCAAAGAATAGAACTTTGCTTACCCTAATTCTTGGAGGTGCATAAACCAAGAACAAGATCACATAAACAATCTCAACAACAGCACCAAATCCATTGATAGTAACTACGAAAACCTCTCCAGATTTTGAGAGTCCATAGTAAGTCCATAAAGATGCATTTAATAACGTGATAATATAAGGAAGACTATCAAATTCTTCAGTTGATCTGTTCTTCACTATTCGCTGGAACGTTTTTCTGCAAAATTATACGATAATTAACTCTAATTAATCAATTAATTAACACTATCTCGATTGTTAATTAAGAAAAATTGCTTACAAGGGAGCAAGAAAGAGCAACACTGCAGTTATGTTGCCTGAAAAAAAAAACAAGAAGTCAAAAAATAAATAAATCAAGAAACATGAACAAACAATATATGATTACAAGAACTCATGTAATTAATACCATAAAGATTAAGAGATTAATACCTAACACTCCAATCATCAAACTTAGGCTCAGTGCCATATTAGTGAAATTTCAAAGAACTTTGATCCTGCTAAATATTGCTTTGGATAAGGTTTTTGAGATCTATGAATAATTTGGCTTGGCTTTATGGATTTATAATATGAAGTTGATTCTTTTATTTATTTTTATTTTTATTTTTATTTTATATACAACCAGTTGATGTATTTTAATTTTCTTGACATGAATTAGTTGACTTTGTATATGTATATATATATATTTACAAATTGTTTGCTTATAAAGTGAACAATGAAATTAACTATAGCAATGTTTAGCACATGTGAAAACATGTTTTGGAAGAAAAATCTGAACTCTTAGTTGTCACCACAATTTTATGAAGCATCACCAAATCTTTAAATCATAATATTATATTTATAAAAGATGTTATTATTAATTCTAATATTATATATCTTATATCTTTCTCATTCACTAGTTGTGTGGAAAAATGATCCATATCTAACCCCAACTAATATTCATTTGAGTCTCTCAATAAATAAATTCATTTAGTATATGAACTTTCAGTTTTATACAAGTATGTCATATTTATGTCGAGTCCACTAATAAAGTTAAATTCTTTTGTCAGTGTATGATGATGTGGCAACAATTGTTTTTTCTTTTGCTGACACATACTTTAAATGTAAATGAATGGTGACGTCGCAGTTGACCGATGTTAACTTTTTCCGCAACTGACAACACAAGCGAATTTTTGTGTGTTGATCAATGGAAGAATCAAGTATATCGGCTATTGCTAACCTTTGGTTGATTAGAGGTGTAACTAAATTCAATGTTGATTGGGAGTTTTACTATCATGATCAGAGATCGGTCAAGGATCAGTATATATATCCAAGTGAAGGAGCTCTACTTTGAAGATCCAAGAATTTTAGCTCGAAACTTAGAACGACAACACCCCCGCTCTCACACGTGAACAAGAAAACAAAACTAACAAATTACACAAACTTGGCCCTCAATAAAAAAAAAAGGTGCATCACAAGTAAAAAAACAAGCAATTCATTATTTAAATAATATTCTGAGCTATAATTAAGCAAATATTACATTGTACCAGGTGCCGAACAAACACAACTAATCTCTTATTGCTTGCTATAAAAAAAAAAAATGCAAAAATTACACAATTGAATGAAAAAAAATTACAATTCAAATGATTTTGAATGTAATACATAAAATATGTGTTAAGTGCACGCCGTGCCATTGTTAAAAAATGCTAGGTACTAGAAGTGGAAGATAAGAGGAGACTCTCTTGTAGCCTTCTATTCTCCAAATCATCATCATCATCAACAACAATTGACATTGAAGATGCTTTAGGGTTCTTGTAATATATTGCATAAAGAACCAGCTGTGCCACTGCTAAAAGAAATCCAACCAAATTTGGTACCTATATATACATGAAATAGACCCGGTTAGTTTTCAGATTGAGTCAGATCGGATAGACTGATATAAAACGGTACATTTCACATTTTATACATAGGAATCCTGATCCGATTTCCTTCTAAATTCAATTCAGATTAAACTTATTCGGCCTAACTGAATATGATCCGAAATCCAAATTTTTATTTCTAATAATAGAGATGTTATTAAAATTAATGTGAAAGAGAAGGACTTACACCCAAAAAGATGTCTTGTAGGAGAAGAGCATAGAAAGCCCAAACTCCTCCATTCAATAAAATAAAAAATGTAAGTAGGAATGGCATGTACTCCACACTCTTGGTAGTCACCACTTTTTTCTGCAAAACATAGCAAAATTATTAATATTCTAATTCTCTCCACCTAATAATATAAACACAGTTGTACCTAAGAGAATCAGGAAAGAGGAATCCTAGGATAAATAAAAAATTACTATTATTTGTTGAGCGACATAAACATCAAATTAAATTTCATGTTATAAAATAACTCGTATTTCACTTCGTAATATCAGTTGAGATATGACTTATCGATACAACTGATGATCATAAAACTAATAACTTACCATGACCGCGAGAGGTGAGGCATACATTAGTATATTTAATGCATCACACACAAACCCTAATACATCAATCCTTGAATCTCCATGCATCATCAATTGTGTTACCAAAATTATTGCTGCCAAAAAACCCACATCCAATAGCCCCACAAGGACCATGTTCTTTACCTATGTAATAACAAACAAAAAAAATCATTAGTTCAAAAAGTAAAAATAAATAGACTTGCTCGCATACAATAATGAGCGTCTCGTGAACTTATAAGAGTCTCTCTTATTGTATTGTTGAGTCCTTTGGTGAGCAATAGCGATCAAGCAACTGATCACTTGCTCGCCAAATTGTCAGAAGAACGCTTTTCTCCGTACTTTACAATAGTTAGAATCTCGTGATATGAAAATGACTTACCCTAACTCTTGGAGGTGCATAGACTATGAACAAGATCACATAAATAGTCTCAACTACAACACCAAATCCATTGATAGTAGCTACCAAAACCTCTCCAGATTTCGAAAGTCCATAGTAAGTCCATAAAGATGCATTCAGTAATGTGATAATATAAGGAAGATTATCAAATTCTTCGGTCGATCTGTTCTTCACTATTCGCAGGAACGTTTTTCTGCAAAATCATACAATAATTAATAAAGAAGAAGAAGAAGAAGAAGAAGAAGAAGAAGAAGAAGAAGAAGAAGAAGAAGAAGAGTTACTTACAATGGAGCAAGAAACAGTAACATTGAAATTACATTTCCTGAAAACAAAATCAAGAAACATGCATGAATCAACAATGTATTACAAGAACTCATGCAATACCATAAAGATAATAATGAGATTAACATACCTAAGATTCCAATAATTAAACTCAGACTCAGTGCCATAGTGATGAAGTTTCAAAGAACTTTGATCTTGCTTGAGATAAGGATTTTGAGATCTATGGAATTGTGTGTGGCTCATTGGATATTTAATGTAATGCATTAATTTTTTCTTATTATATACAACTAGTTGCTGTATTTTAAGTTTCTTGACATTAATTAGTTGACTTTATATATCGTTTTTTTTTTCTTTTGTATACAGCTCTTAGCTTGGCTCCACAATTCTGCATTACCAATTCCCCGAATCGTAATATTAAAAATATATACACAAACGTATATGAGAGCATGTAGTCTTAGTCAGTGAAAAGACACACAATATGAATTAGGGTCGCTGACAAATTTATTGAAGTGAATATGAGTTTTAATTTATGACGTGTCAAACTCTCATAAATTTGATGATAAAATTGAGTAAAGTTTTCAATGACGAGAAATTCACGGATTGTTTCATTGGTTTAGAATTTAGTGGTCGAGAGTCTAAATCACTAATATATTGAGAGTAAGTTCATATTCGATCAATAATAGTATAGTGAAATTTAATTTATTGTTCTTAATTACTTGCATATGCTGTTCATAACGGGATTTAATCAATGCATAAATGATCTTGGCGATCCCTTGGACATATGGGGTATTTTCTTACCGGTGTGTTCATCCATGCAGGCTACATGTCACAAGTCGAGACCCGAGTTACCAACTTGAAGTATTGAACCTGAGTCTTCACCTTGATCATCATTGACACATGAATAAGAAGACTAAAAAACGACATCTTAAAAGTTTGAGATATGATAAAGTCAAGAGAGTCAAATAAAAAATAAATGCTATGCCAAATAAATTTGATGGCATCATTCAAAATTGAATCGATTTAAAACAAATTTGTATAATTAGATTTCAAATAGAAAGAAATTGATATGAATATCAATTCAAAACAAAAAATTATATATATATATATATAGGTCTTCTCCTTGATGACATCAAAACTGAAAACCCTAATCTAAACCTCTTCCTACTTTTCAACCGCCGCAAATTTCCAAGCTCTCTCACACTCTAATCGTCTTCTTCATCTCCTCACTTTCGCCGAATCAATGGCTAAATTTCCCATAAAAAATCTCATCTTTTTGATGCAGAAGCACTTATCTTCGTCAGCATCAGCAACCCATCTCTCTGTTTCAGCTTCTTCTTCTTCTTTCACAGTTGATTACCTGATGAACTCATGCGGGCTTCCCTTAAAATCTGCCATCGCAACCTCTCGAAAGCTCCGCGGATTTGACGAGAACAATCTCCAGAGGTATGATTCTGTCATTCATTTGTTCAAATGTCACGGATTTGACACTGCCCACATCTCCAAAATGATCCACAAGTACCCAATTCTCCTGAACGAGTACAAAGTGGAGGAAAATTTGAAGCCAAAATTAGAGTTTCTGGTTGATAATGGGTTTTCAGGTCCTGATCTTCACGAGCTGATGGTCAGCAATCCGGAGATATTGGGGAGAAGCTTAAGTGATCGCATCAAGCCATCGCTCCATTTTCTGAGGTCATTCCTCGGAACTGAGGAGAGACTCAAGCTGGCTCTGAAGCGGAACCCGCGGCTGTTATCGAATAATTTGAAGGCCACGCTGCAGCCAAATATCGATCTGTTGTTGAAGGAAGGTGTTACTGTTGATGCTCTAACAAACTACCTCGTATCACGTCCAAACCATATGCAATCAAAGGTGGATAGATTGGTCTCTGCTCTACAAATTGTCAAACATCTTTTGAACATGCGTCCCACTGATCCCATGTTTCTACGTGCTGTTCTAGGGATGGCTTCTATTGGTGTCCCTCTTTGGGAAAAGAAACTTCAAGTTTTCAACAATTTTGGGTTTTCTCAACAACATGTTTTCTCTATTTTTAAGCATTATCCACAGTGTTTTTCTCGTTCTGAGGAGATGCTCAGGACCAAACTGGATTTCTATGTCAACACTGTGAAGCTGAAGATAGACGATATAATTTCTTATCCCAATTTACTTGGACTTGGTATTGAAACAAGGATTGGACC
>JAYMTF010000268.1:0-41674 GCA_036897485.1 Pelargonium nanum
GGTCCGGTCCGGTCCGGTCCGGGTCGCCGGGTCCGGTCTGATTTGGACAGCCCTAATCGCGGGTGTATATGTTTCATGCGGGTGCACTGAGTAAATACCTAAAACATTCCCTTAATGGCTTTGAGTTAGAGTTGACGATTTTGTAGATATGATCGATATTCTATTTGGGTACGTGTTCTGAATCTTATATGAATATGACTCGAAAGAATTTCAAGTTTATTTGGATTTTATGTCTCAAGTCATGATTTTATTTTGGTGGACATATGTGGTACAAGTGCCCATTTCAAATTTTGCATCTCAGCCTCGTCCGGCCGCTCCGGCGGACTTGCTTGCCTTTTGGGACCCAAACATTTTCACTGTATCTTCCTCCTTCATTGAGAAATTTTTCATCGTTCTAACTGGTCTATGGAGTTCCCTATCGACTCCGACATGCTGGTTGATCAGTAGTTGGGAGTCTAAGATTCTATCGGCTTTGCTATCAGCCTTTTCATATATGTTTATTTTTGTAATTTCATAAGTGATTGAATATTTATTTCTTTTTTACTTTCGCGTTTGTACTTTGTTTCCCTCTTGGGAACTCTTAATATAAGTACATTTTGTTGATAAGAAAAAACGTACGATTTCACCCATCATGTCTGACCTAAAAGTTGGAATGATCAAATCGAATCATGTTAAAACCATATTAAATTGTGGTTTATCTATGAATTTGAATCCAAATTGTCGACTCCGTCTTGAATAATTACAAATTCACCCAGAGTTTTGAAACTCATGTTCTACTACCTATAGACAAAATATGTGTTTCCTCTAGAGTATTTATATTTGCATGACCTAGATTATCCTTGCAAAAACAATTGAATAAAATATATTTTACATCTTCAACCAAACTATTGCTCTTGGTATCCCCCACCTCATTATTTGTAAGCTTTTTTTTTTTTTTTAAGTATTGAAATAGCCAATTACAAATATAACAATTGGTAAATTATAATAAACACATAACAACAACTCGTCAACAAGGGATACAATACTAGAAAAACAATATTAAAATACTTTTTTAAAGTCATTGGCAAGTCCTTCTACTATTTTCATACTTAAAAGATTCATCGATTACCGTGACACATTCTCTATTTAAGCGTGTGTGTCCTAAAATCGAGTGGACTCCCGCTAGTTGACTAGCTCGATTGTCATCACTGAATGCCCTTACCCCAAGTTAGGAAATGTTAGCATCCTCAAGGGCTTCTTAACTTGAAAATTGCACGTTATCATAGTAACCTCTATACCTGAGTTAATAGATGTCCAGTGTATTGCTATTTCTTGATAAAGTACTCTCACGATATTATATTGTTTAAAAAATCAAAAAATTGATAAAGTCGATCCTCGAGGGAGTATATGTTATAAGATCTATTGTTAAAAATAGAAGCAAATTGGGCCCGTCGGCTAGATTCACAACGTAAAAAACATGTGCTTCAATGATTTTTCATTTCCTCCACATTTGAAGCGTTGATTTTTCATTTCCTCCAACTTAATTTAACAATATTACTATAGATCAAACAGTTTTAAAAAAATTCACAATTAGAGGCCCAAAAGAAAACAATAGATAACTAAAAATTAAATTAAACTAAATATTAAATCGAAATTGTTAGAAATCTCGACAAAACATTTTTTTTTCGGTTTATATCATGGGGTTCCTAAGCGGGCCCGCACACTTGCGGTTGGCACCTTTAAGCCGTTTTACCACACCTAGACTATCCCCACTCGCCCCACTGTCAGCGCACTAAGCAGTAGGGTGCTGACCCATGAGTTTTTTCCATTCACAAGAGCTGAGATTCGAACTCCCAACCACTTGCTTAAGGGACGTAGTGCTAAACCAACTACGTCAACCCACTAGTTCTCGACAAAACATTTTCCTATAAAAAAAGTTGTGTGATATTAAATTATTATACAAACCTTCAACAAACAAAGAAAAAAATATTATACAAACTTGACTGATGAGTTAATTTGTCATGGCTAGTGGACTGGGCTTTTAATGGAGAGGAAGATCGGGACGATTGGACCTGTCGGCTCTTTTAATATGTAACGCCGTTATGATTATGTGGCAACGGTACAATAATTTAAAGCTTTATCGGCTCCCAATATAAAATTTATTTTTCTATAAAAATAAAAAGTAGTGAAGCGTACAATGCACTGATGCAGCATAATGGGCCAGCCTCCATTGATAATGGCTGGTGCAATCATTATTTGGATAACAAAAATCACTCTTAGTTGAATAATTTATTTCTTTAGTTTTAATTAACCTAACTTTTGAAGAAAAAAATAAGAAATCATTGTATATATTTTGATTGAATGTAATTGAACCGCGTGCACCCATTTTTACCTTGACTAATGACGTCTTTGGTGTGATCAGGCTTTTAGTTGAAGTACTAGGGTGTGTTCCTTCGTCCTCAAATTAGTAGTTTCGTCGCGACCTAACGTGATTTGCCTCGATGTCATGGGCCTCTCATGACATTCGGGCATGCCATCTTGCATGAGGGTGTGTTTGAAATTCATGTTGTCATTGAGGCATGTGTGTTTCAAGAAGGGGTCGCATCACCTCGGGCCACATGTGAAGTTGTCATTTGCTTATTTAATTTATGATTTATTGGGTGTAATTTGCTAGTTTGATAAATGACGGTAATTAAAACATTAACACATTGCTAGTTTAGCTATTTCTAAGTGAATTACTAAAATATTATGACATGTTGGATGGTTTCATTTTTTGATTTTTATGTTCCTTAATTTTTTGGCAGGAGTATGATTGAGAATTTGAAAATAAAAATATTTCAATTGAAATACTAAGAAATTTCAAATCCATATAAATTTTGATTGGATGCTAACAATTTGATTGTTACTAACTAAAATATTAGAAATATGAGTATAATTTGATTAGTCATTGATTTATATAGCACAATAAATGATTATTGATATCTCGTATAAATATATGATTTTTATTAATACGAGTTAAGCCGAAAACAACACTTCATTCCGCTATGTTTAAGTTTTAAATTCGAAACTTCGATGAAAATTCAAATTCTTTATCATTTGACTTATTAGACTTTTGATTTTTAGGTCATTGTTCAGTATATATTAACTTATACACGATAATGATATTCTCTTTTAACTCGTCGTATTTGATTGACAATACATTTCAATATAACATAACTTACATTTATCTTTTAATATAATTTAATAAGATTTAAACTTCCAATTTATTGCATATTTATTGACACACTATATTAAATTTATTTATGTTTTTTAAAAAGCGACACAAACTAATTACTGTACATATATATCTTATAAATTCAGTATAATTGTTTCACAACCAAAATTTTATGAAAAATATAATTTTAGGACGTAGTATTTTCAAGTTAAATGGTCTAATAAGCACAGTAATAGTCTAATAGATTTATAGTGACATTTCTTAGGTCAGCTCATTCGTCAACAATTCATGTGTGTCGTGTTAAAGGTTTGTTGAAGTGGTGATATATCTCACATCGGATAAATATAAAGTTAAGTGGCTACATATAATGATGCAAGTGAAACCCTACTAATAAGGTTGAACTTTTAGTAGTGGAAGCCCAAACCATTGTATGTAGCCCATTTATGAAATTTAACAAGGTTCATAGGATACTATACATATAAACCAACACTAACACGATATGTTTAGTAATTGTGATAAAACATACTCATGAATTATGACGCGTTTATTATGTTTTCAAGTTGTCAACTTGTGCGTGTGTGTTGTGTTCGTGTCATGCACAATATTGATCAGGTGCTATATAGGCCAACACAAACACAATGCGTCAATTAATTGTGCTGAAACACAAAACATGAACACAACATGTTTAACACATTTCAGAGTCGACAATTCGTGTGTGCATGTCACATTAAGGTTGATCGCATGTTACAAAGACTAACACAAACATGACACGTTGGCAATTATGTCAAATTATTGATTACAAACACGACACATTTAACTAAGTCAACTGGATTGATATGACACGACGACATAACACATTTTGCATGACAAAACGAAATAGTTTAACACAACACACTCCAATATACTTAACACCAAACGACTCAAAACAATTAAACACCACAAATTTGTAACCTATTTTTTCTTTTGAGGCAAATTTTGTAACCTATATAATATAACTAGGTTAACTAACACACACAAATATTACATAAACGATACAATTAGCTGATTATTTTGAATTAATTCACTATTAGAACACCTAAGTGTATGTTAGATATATCATGCTTCTTCTATAGATTCAATTGCAAAATTAGAAATCAAAATAGGTTTATTTCATATAGTGTCACATTACGAGTTTGGACACAGTTTTTTTGAGCTATACTAAATTCATTTATGCTACAAAATAGATAATTTTGATATATTATTAATTTAAATTATTTTATTTCCGTCGAATAGACTGAGCGAGTCTCGCTAAAAACCAGCGTGAATTGCGGGCACCACCTCTCTCCACTTGTATTTTGTCTATTATAAAAAGCCACATCACAATAGAGACCCACATGTGCGACGAAGACCAAACCCGTAAATACCTCCATCTCGCGTGGGCAATTCCGTAATCTCATAATAACCACCCTTAGTAATTCCCGCAATTTCACACGTGCCTCACTCGTCCGTGTCACCAATCCGTGTCACCATCTCCAATCAATCTTGACCGTCCATTTTGTCTCCATCTCGAAACCCTAGCACCTTCTCTCCCAATTCGCTATTAAAGTTGCGATTTTCAGCTCAGAGCTCCCCTGTTTCGTTCCCAATTCCCAATCTTCAAAATTTTCTTCAGAAACATAGGAATTGAAGAATCAAAGTCGAAATTGAATTCGAATTTGAATCCTTTGTTTTTTTTTTCTTGCGCTCTGATATTTCAATTTCTCGGGGGTTTTTGCGTTCTCGAATTTCCAGAGAAGCCTACCGGGCGGTTTCAACTAGGGTTTTGCGATTGTTTTTGGTGTTGCGACGGTATTTACGGCGGATGGACGCAGTTGCATCGCCGGCGACGTGTTACGTGGATTGGGAGGAGGTTTTTGTGTCGAACGACAAGGGGAGGAGAGAGGTTCATTATTTCCTGAAGAGGAAGGATGGGAATTCAGATCTGGCGGTTGTTGGGAAAGAGAAGAGCTTGAGGCACATGTCGTATCATTACGCGATTCGGAGCCGGTCGCTCGCTTCGACGATGGTCAAGCTCAAGTCTCGGAGGGAGGTGATTGATTGGCTCAACCTTGTTGTTTCAGGTACTTTGATTGATTCTGATTTTTGCTTAATTTTTGTTGTTTTTGGAATTCATTTTGGGAATGATTTTGGGTGCTTTAGCTTCTACACGCTCAAGCTGGATAGAAATATACAAAAAATTATGCTGTTATTTTTTCTATTTGTGCTCGATTTTTGTTGTGTGTGCTGTTTCCTTTAGATCCCTGTAAATTTTATTCAATTCTGATTTCAGAGCACCGGTGTTTTCATTGGGAATTCTATATATTTGCTGGATATTTAATCAAATATCGAAGCTTCTATGTTTTAACCTTTTAATTTGCTGGATTTTGATTTAATTAGATTAAAAACGCCTTTCCCTTTGAAGAACTATATTTTTCTTCTGCAAGATGATATTTTGGCAATTTTTGCTTAAATATGTTCTTTGCACTTTGTACGCAAAGAATTCAATTCAGCAACTATGCTGTGAATCTCAACAATCACAGAGCTTCGGGCCAGAGCCCATTTTTTTCATAAGCTGGTGTAATAAAAACTTTTTTTTTAATATTATCGTTTTGCAATTTTATTCTTCTGACCTCTAGATCCCATGCCTATCATTGAAGGTAGATGGCTTTGAGGCATATGCTTGTTCGGCCATTGTTTTTTTTGTTGATGCAAATATTCAATCTTTCTCATTTAGGCAGAGATCCCTTTCTTGGATAGCTTATAAAAGAATAATCCTTGATTTATTTAATTTTTTGTTGGTTAGAATAGGCTGCTGAATCTCAAGAATATGGATTTACACTTTCTTAGCCCTGTGTAATGTTTTTGGTCTGTTCTTTTATTCATTTCTTCGTTCTACACTCTTCACCTCTTTGAACCAGTTTTCATGAATTTTCAATAATCCATATGTTATGTGAAGCCCAATCACCAGGTTGATAGAGCTTTAGTCTTATCTCTTCAATTTTTATCTAATGATTCAGTGGGACACTAGATATTGGGATTTTGCTTTGCTGGAACCCCTTTTAATGTCTACACCAATAGGGGCATGACATGCTATGCATTATTCTAGTGTTCTTGATTTTCTTAACTGATTATGATCTGGGTTTCAGGAACTCTGATTCAGTTTTTAAGAGTTGGTTGAGATCATCAGACTCACTATGCCCTCAAAATATATAGGTTAATATCTTCTTGGCCAGTTTTCTACATTTTCTTCGAATTAATTTTTTTTTTTTGGGTGTAGGTAGCCTATCTTTGATTTGCTAGTACTAAACCATGAAGCTTCAAGTTATATTTATTTAGTATGATCTGTATTGTCTCCTGATTGGTAAAATTCATGTGTCTGAGTTGGGCTGTTTTGTGTTTCCTTTTCTTTGTTCCACTGGAATATTAGTGTGCCAACAGATTTCCTTTTTTTTTATCAGCACAACAGATTTCCTTTTTGATAGGTTTTTGTGGAAAATTTCAATGTTTGGTATTAAATGGTACTATTATGAATTTTGCAGATTCTGCTCATGGATTATCCCACTCAGATAGTATTTACAGGAATGGTAATGATGCTATGGAGCTGGATATTAAGAATTTCAAGGTATAAAATGATGCCGCTTGTTAATTCCTTTTGTTTTGTTTGTTTTTTTCATAATTTTGAGTATATTTACTTGTCACATTCTTTGCAGGATGTTCAAATAACGAAGCTTGGTCATTATACTAAAGAACTTGTATGGTTAGGATCTCCTTGGACTTGTAGGAAAAGACGAAAACATTATAAGTCTTTTCGCCGAAATGGTGTTAGAATATCTGTAAGTGCTATTTTTAATGGACTGCCTTTGTTGATATTTTTTTTCCCATTCTTGAAGTATTTTATTAATTTTATCATCTAACTGATTGATTTTTAAAATTTCAGGTTCATGACTTCATTTATGTTTTAGCTGAAGAAGATAAAAGGCTTGTTGCCTACTTAGATGATATGTATGAGGATTCTAGAGGCAACAAGATGGTGGTGGTTCGATGGTTTCACAAAATTGACGAGGTTGGTACTGTTTCGCCTCTCAATTTTAATGGCAGAGAGATTTACTTTTCTCTTTGTCTTCAAGATCTCAGTATTGAATGCATTGATGGATTGGCTACTGTCCTCAGTCCCCAGCACTTTGAAAAATTTCAAAATGAGGCGAGGCATACATTGTTGGATCCATTCGTATGCCGGATGCAGTTTGAAAATGATGAAGCCAAGCCTTTTGACATAACTCAAGTTAAAGGCTACTGGAAACAGGAGATACTCAGATTTATGCATGTAACTTCTCCTTCAAAGTCTAATTTGATCCCCCAAACGTCCGAGAGCCTGAATGTGGATGGAAATGATAAAGATGCAGACATACTAAGACCTGTAAAGAGGCATCGTAGATCCAGAAATGATGGGAACATACAGTGCACCAACAATAAAGAATCAATTGATGCAGCATGTCAGGATGTGCGAAATTTAAGTGCTAGTTTGATTGATCGCAAAATTGGAACTGAAGAATGCAGTCACCAAGAAGGATATATGGGCCCTTTATCTGGAAATGAAGCAATTAAGCAATACTCTTCACTCGCTGTAGGTTCCCAAGTAGAAATCCTTTCTCAGGATAGCGGCATGAGAGGTTGTTGGCTAAGAGCTTTGATAATCAAGAAATACAAGGATAGGGTGAAGGTGCAATACCAGGATATTCGGGATGCAGAGGACGAAACCAACAAACTAGAGGTATTACCACATTGGCATTATTATTTCTTTTTATAGACTGGCTTTGTTCCGTCTTTTCTATATCTTATTTATGTTTCATATTTTGTTTTGATTCAGGAATGGATTGTAGCATCAAGGGTTGCAGTCCCTGATCAATCTGGTATTCGGGTTTGCGGAAGGTCAATTGTGCGTCCACCACCACAGACCAATAGAGGCAAAGTTTCTTGGGTTGTAGATGTTGGTTCAGTTGTGGATGTCTGGTGGCATGATGGGTGGTGGGAAGGCGTTGTTATGCAGAAAGAATCTGAAAAGAAGTTTCGTATCTTTTTTCCAGGTTAGGAAAGATTCATTCTTGCTTTAAATCTCTACGTCCTTTCTATGCATGCCATTGTTTTCTGTAATATTTGTGTTTGCATTGTCTCTTATGTTTCTTAACTTACACTTTTGTAGGGGAAAAGCAAGAATCTGTATTTGGACTCGGTGACTTGAGACACTCTCAGGAATGGGTGGGAAACACTTGGAGGCACATCAAGAATAGGCCGGATCTTGTGACCTCGATATTGTCTGGGTTGCAGACAGATCAAGTTCAAGTTAAACCCAGTGAGCACAAATCAGCCCAAGCCGTTCTGTGCGAGAGCCAATTGCCCCCGTCCATAGTAGGTGATAGTAGCCATACAATGGAGGAGGATGAAGGTGGGTGTAGCCAGTCTCATTTGGATTCTGCAATTGATATTCATTCAGTTGTTCCAGATCTATCAAAAGATAGTATCCTTTCTCAGCTGAAATGGAAGTCAACAAAAAAGAGAGCACGGGTTAATCCTAGCTCTTGTGAGAAGCTGCAGAAATTTGGCAACAATATGAAATTCAGCATTTGCAATAACAATATAACCAGTGCAGAAGTTGTGGGGTCTCAGCCTTTTGAAGGATTTTTTGTCCCGCCTTCCATGAAGGTCGATCATGATAACTGCAAATACATGGGAGACACTCTATTTACTTCTTCAGTTGTGCCTCCTCTAACAAACTTGGTTATGTCTCGGTGATGGGTCAGTACAATGGTCCATGGAAGAGTTTGACATCTTAGGTTTTTCTTACTCATTTCACACCTTATCTTGGTTAGGCCCCATAGCTCACTAACCTTAACCTCTTAATTTTGGAAATGTTTATTCGAGTATTCGTTTCTTCCATGTTTTTATTGCATTTAGCAATTTGTAAAAAATACTTGAAATGCTCGAGTTTGAAGCAGCAATTTTGAGTGTAGTAGAGTGACCACTTATAGCTTTGTTTTTCTCCCTGTGCGTGTTTTTTGTTTGTTTGTTTGTATCAATCTTGCTTGATGGATGAGGTTTTTTGCATGGTGTAAATTGTACATGAGTTATGGTTAATAAAACTTATATTTCTAATCTTTTTATTGCATTTTTCTTGTCAGCTTTATAATCCTACACTCATTGGATCCCACTTTCTTTCTATGCATTTTGGTGACATTTTCATATTGTTGATGTATAGTGATGATTTGATTCTGTTTGGTAATGCACCAATGTTAGTGTCAAAAGGGCATTTCCCAATTGAGTAGCTTTTTGCATGTGTAAGATTCTCTAGCCTATAAGCATAGTATATTTGTGAACATGTTATAGTATGGTTGATAATTGTATTTGGTTTATAGTTAACATGTATTTACATTCTCATTCCTCACCTGGTTGTTAGCCTGTCTTCTACTTAATACTATATGAAAATTACATGGTTGTTAGCTTGTCTTGTATCCTCTAGCAATTGAAAACTACAACAGATCCAACTTGCAGGGTATTTTTAATACGTGTGATAGATACTTAATTCTTAATTAGACGCTGATCGGCTTGCTTGTTTGATCTTGTGTTCAAGACTCTTCATCAGTTTCTGATTAGAAATTCTAAGGATAATAGGATAAGCCTTGATGACCATTTCTTTATGTCTGGCTGTATAGTCTTAGAATCTGTTGGATTTTGTTAATAAAACAGTTGCTGTGTTGGTAATTAGGTCAAAATTAATTTTAGTACGTGTTGACTGTTTGGCTTAGCATGGTGGACTTGTAGATGTATAGATCATTTGTTAAAGTTGCATTTTTGTTTGATATTTTAGCTTTGAGCTTGATTTTTGATGCTTGGTGGAGTGAAAATGGAGCTCCAAGTAGCTGTGATCCACTAGGCTTGGCTTTGATGTCCTAGCCAGTTATCTACTTGAACAGTTGAACTCCCTGTGCCTTGATTTCATAATTGAAAAGTTTAGGTAAGTGTTTAGTCTCATAAGCAACCTCCATAGAATAAATTCTGCAGGCCAAAAACAATTAAAACAGTAGCTTTCATGTGGACCTGCCTATGGTGAATGGAGCATCTTTGTCAACTTTTAGCTTAAAGTTTATTTTATTTTATTTTCACTTTACAATGCTACGCTCATTTTCTCCTCCATTTTCTTGCAGCATCCAAGAAAAGTAAAAAGAAAAGTTGGGATTGCTCTTTCAGTGCCAGCAGGAGCTGTTCATAGATCCTTTTCAGCATCCATTCGCTACCTTGTCTGATAAATGGGATCAAACCCGTTATCTGTTCTTGGCTCTATATAGTATTCATCGTGATTTTCAGGCTGGTATGGAGCAATCAAGAGATGAGTTAAGGAACCACAGAGCCCTGCTGCTACCTGGAACTAGCCTTGCTGCTCTTGAATCTTTAACGCTGCCTCTTGTTTGTACTCTTATCTCTGACTTGATGCTTGTGTCGTGTTGAGTTCTGAAGACTAATGGATTTGTGGTTGTTGGTCCTTGTTGAGTTCAGGTTCAGGAAATTGTTCTTTCAGCAGATGTTCGATGCGCAGATTGTCAAAAGAGATTGGCTGACATGATGGGAAAGATGAAAGGTAAAATTCTTACCAAGAAAATTACAATCTCGTAAAACTTTTCCATGTGGTGGGGCTGAGAAAAAATCATTGATATTTTTGGAACTATTGATAGTTAACAGCTGGTGTCTGGATTCTTGTGATAAAATAGCTTCCCACTCTTCTTTTCTTTGGAACCTTTGAGTATTGGCGTTCTTCTTGGAAGTTTTGCAGATTAGGATTTGACATGCTCCGTTAGTTCCATCACGGGTTTTGTAATATTCCAAGTCCTTACCGGGGTAATAAGAAAATTGTACGGTTTAGATACTTGTTTGAGTTACTGTCTTGTAGTTGTACCATATTTACTTACCCGAGTATTGTGAACTTGCTGCTATGATCGAGCATGTTGTTTCTGATATAGTTGACCCAACTCGCCAGAACAAGATGTTTGAATCAGTAGTGATAAACATATGTTTCTCGGGTTTGAAATTTCACTGTCTGATAAGGAACTTGTATGATTTAGATACTTACATTAGCATTGTGAACTTACAGCTACAATTCAGCATGTTGTCTCTGAATTCTGATATAGTTGCCTATTCTACATTTGTTTCTTGGGTTTCCAATTTTGGAGTCTGATATAGTGTTTTTTTTTTTTTACATTATCAGAACAACTTTCTTGATGCTCGCCTTTCTTTTTGCAGAAACCGAGTCTGTGATTGTGAATGTGTTGGAGAAGAAAGTGACTCTCGTTTATAAGTACCCATCTGTCGTTAAAGAAACCTCGCGCTCTCGTCAAGTTGCTGCAATATTACACAAGAATCCAATATGCAAAATGGCCCTTATCAAGCGGATATTTTGGTCTTCCTGAGGTTTTGCCAAGATATCAGAATTTGATTTCTCGTAAAAATGTTAGTACATAGACCAGAGCCACTCATGTACTCTCTTTTACGCGTGTAGATTGATTTGCCCGTTTTGTAGACAAATTCAGTACATAAATAAAACAGAATCATATTTGAGAAGTAAAGAAACCAAATCTTTTGAGTATTGATACAGCTATTTTGAACCAAGCACATTCGAGATCTCATGTGTTCTTGTTTCTTTATGCAGAAGAAAGAGCTGAGGCAGCGCAAAAGTTACCAAAACTTGACATTTCCATGAAGGTATGCTTCTCTTTGTCATTGTGTTTTATGGCTTAACAAAACTTCAAAGTGAAGTCAAGAACAAACAAAACCTTGTTCCTTTGCCTATCTGGAGAATCAGATTCTGAAATTTGAGGACAAGATTGTCCCAACACAGAATCTGAGAGTTGAAACATTCTGAAATTGATTCTCAAGTGCCATAAATACTCTTTTTTTCATATGCTTCCAGCTATTGAATCAAAACCTTTCATTGATTTCAAATTCGACGAATCCCAAACTTTTTTCATGTCAACAAAGGTTAGCTGAAAAATCATTTTCAGGAGTAAAGAGAGGGAAAAAGTCGAATACTAACGTGTCGTGTTATGTTTAAATGTTTTGCAGTATTGTTGCATGATGCTGAAGATTAACATTGACTGCAATGGTTGCTGCAGGAAAGTTAGGCGTATTATTTTGAATATGAAAGGTGAGAGATTCAAATGTTGATAGGTCCAATGTTTTGTTCAAATCCTTGTGGAAAAAGAAACTACATTAGAGTTAGAGATGGCAATTCGGTTTTGGTGTCGGGGTTTGGGATGAAAAGATTGAACTCAAACTTGACCCGGAAGAGGTGTGGGTTAGAGTCGTCTGGGTTGGGGAAGGCCTAATCCGAACCCGACCCGCGATTGGACTTCTTTAGTCCACGAATAAAATTGAGCTGAGTCCTGATAATTCATGAAACACTTAAATAGGACTCTTATATGTTTTGATTCGTTGTCTATATATTGCAGAAGTAGAAACACATATGATTGAGAAACAACAATGCAGGATCAGTGTGTGTGGGAGATTCAGGCCATCGGATGTGGCGATAAAGATGAGAAAGAAAATGAAGCGTAGAGTAGAGATTCTGGAAATTCAAGAGTTTGAAGACTCCAACGAGCAAATGGAACAACAAGTTAAGGCTTGTGATTGATGATGATCATTGCTCATTTGATCATATTGACAATACCAACTTTTGCCCTGAAAAAATTAACAGGGCAAAGTGGAAAGGATGAGGAAAATGAATTGAATTGAATTGAATATGCATATGTTGGTTTGGTGTAGGGTAGTTTAGGAATCAAAATTAGGATGTTTGATGTAGTACTTGTATGGACGATATGCATTGAAATTCTACTAAATAGCAATAGTATTTGGAAATTGACGCTTAATAGAAAGAGTGGTTATGTTTTGTCAATAGGTGGACATAATCATGTTGATTATTGAACTTTCAAATCATATAAGTATTGAAAATAAAATGAGATTTCTCGATATCTCGTGCAAGTGCTCTCCCAGCCAAAGTCCCCGAGTTCCTCTCTCAATGGTCCAAGCTATTTCTCGGATAAATTGGCAAGTCTCACTGTTAACAATTTGCCCGGTCACCTTGTAGTTTGTTTGGCTCATCAGGAATGATGTAGTCGATGATCCACTGAATCTAAACGTCACAATTCAGAAGATCCAAATGCCTTCTATTCCCCCTCAACTATTTGAACGAACACCCAGCACCAAGTCACCATGTAGCATAAAATTGTGGATCCACTCGCCCCTTAAAGAGGCTATTTTATGTAACACCGTTCCCAAGTGTTAACTCTTGGGCTCTTGTATTTTGTTATGAACTTTGATTGAATAAAGTACTGTTTGCCGATAAAAAAAATAAATGTAAGTTTGTTGGTAAGATACCAACCTAATCAATAGAATGACCGACCTTGAATAGTTGAGGGTTGAAAAAAGTTTACTAACTCCTTACAATTTCAATTGAGTTGATTGATTCAAATATTGAAATTCGCTCAAAAAATTACTGACCGGGTTATATTTTCGTACAAGAAGGAAAAATTAAATTTTGTAAAAAAATAAATATGACGGCGACAATATTGTTAAAAACAAGTTGAGAGATTCTCCGTTGTTTATATTGTATTTATCAATTTCATGACACTTATGTTTATTATTCAATATAACAAAACAACGAGAAGACATATTTATAAGAATCCAAAGATTTTCTATGAATAATATTGGACACAAATCTCCAATGTGCTCAAAAAATATATATTTTGTGAACAACATTCAATCACATATTTTTTTTAAAGAGCATTCAATCACATTTTTAAATTGGTTTCAAGAATTTT
This sequence comes from Pelargonium nanum, assembly GCA_036897485.1. Lineage (NCBI taxonomy): Eukaryota > Viridiplantae > Streptophyta > Magnoliopsida > Geraniales > Geraniaceae > Pelargonium > Pelargonium nanum. The sequence goes on from JAYMTF010000268.1 coordinate 14,074, forward strand.
TCACTATATATATTTTTTTTATATTTTTTTTGATATTTTTTTCTTCACTATATTCGAAAAGCTGAAATACTCATCTGAGCCGGGCCTGAATGTAGCTGACGGGCCCACATATGGGCCTGAGGCCCACATTTAAAATTCCAACGTTACACGCGCGCAATGTCGCGTGCGCTTGGATTAACAAAATTACACACATCTTGTCACTCCTCAAATATTAAAGCCACCACAGATTCGCGTTGATCGATTTCCTCCTTTCGCTCAATCAATCAAAAAACGCCCCCAAATTTTACGGAAACCGGAAAAGCCCTAACCCTAGATTTGCTCCGACCGTCCAATCCGATGGCCAGCGACACCGGAGATTCTCGTCGCAAGCACCGGCGATTGTCCGATGACGAGGAGACGGAGAAGGCTTCGAAGCGCCATAAGCATCGCCACCACCACCGTCACCATCGCCACCGCCACAGTAGCAAAAAGCGCGACGAGGAAAGCAAAATTGACTGCGAAGAGGCCGCTCCTCCCTCAATTCATCACCCTCCTGTTGTACATAACGGTTCACGGCCTGATGATGATGTGGAGGAAGGGGAGATTCTCGATGAGGAGGGAACTGGTGGCTGTGATTTGGAATCTGAGCATGGATCGCACAAACAGATTCTGGTAGTTTTCTGATTACCCTTCCTTTTTTAATCGGACCTTTTGTTGTGCCTTTGGTTGCTGAGAAAGCTAGGGAATTTAATTTCAATCTCAAATTAGTATTTTTTTTCCAAGTTCTGAAAAGTTTTTTATGATAAGATTTTAAGCATTTATATTGATTTGATTGCGTTTTTCCCCTTAGCTTTTCTCAGTGACCAAACGGGAGTTAAGTTGATGTTGTTGTTGAACTATATGATGGAATTTTTTGGTGAGAGCTTGTTAGATACCCGAGTGAGTGTCTCATGAACATGCTTGCACTGTGTAAATTGCAAAAGAAGTTTCCCTAGGCGTTTCAGTGAGAAGACTGATGGCTTGCTTACTATTGATTTGTAAGAGCTGGCTAAATGTTATTTTTTTTGTACATTGGGTAGTTTATGATGTTTTTTCGTGCGTATGTGCCTGGAAAATGGTGAACTTAGTTTAAATTTTGCAGGGAGAATGCGGTGAAGATGACTCGACTGTTGGAGAGTTGGATCATAAACTAACTCGTCCAGTGGAAGAGAGAATCAAGAGAAGTCATAGCAGTTTGAAGACTTTGAAGGAGGACTGGATTGACAATGACTTGACAACTAATTTGTCCTCAAGGAAAGAAGATAAGGCAAATGGTAAGCATAATTTTGCTAATAAGATGCACGGTGAGGTTGGTTTGCGAAGACATCTGAGTGCTGAGCATGAAGATGGATCAATTTCTGGAGGTAGCCCTCATGATCATGTCAATGGGGATGTAGGTCACAAGTATTATAAGATAGAAAACAGTCAGAAAATGGAATCTGATTCTTCATCAAGAGGAAGTGGCAGGGGAAAGAAGTATTCTGATGTTGATCATGTGGAAGCTAAGACTTCTTCTTATCGTGATAGATACCATGAAGTTAATGCTGTACCCAGATCAAGGTCACAAGAACGTGCTAGGGAGAGATCTCGTTCACAGAGTGTAGTTGAAGAGGAGGCCCTTCAAAAACGAAGACGTGATATTGATCGGGATTCTTCTTATCATGACTCTGACGATGGAAGAATGTCTAGGCGTAGTGGGGATCGTCTTCCGGGTAGTAGAGATTTGGTCGGAGATGAGGATAGGGAACACAGCACAAGGGGTCGAAGTCGAGAGACATGGGACAAAGATAGGAGCAGAGACAATGGGTCAGACAGAGATCACAGGAGGGATGCAGAACTGGAAAGGAGCAGGGACTGGGATCATAGAAGGGAGAGAGAACGAGAAAGGAGCAGGGACAGTGATCATAGAAGGGAGATGGAACGAGAAAGGAGCAGGGACAGGGATCATAGAAGGGAGATGGAACGAGAAAGGAGCAGGGACAGAGTATTGGAGAAGGAGAGAAAGTGGGATTATGAAAGACATATGAGCAAGGACAGAGAAAATGATAGAGATAGGAGAAGAGAAAGAGATAGGAAGGACAGAGATGTGGATAGAGTTAGGGATCGAAAATTGGAGAGTGAGAGGGATAGGCGAACTGATAGGGAAAAGTATAAACATTTTGATGATGACTGTCTAGATCGAGATAGGCATAGAGATTCTAGGCTCTCAAGACATGATGAAGGAGATTATCAGCGGGACAGAACTAGAAAAAGTGATTCAGCACAGCTCCATAGTTCCAAGAGTGATTCTTTGGAAGAAGGTGAAGAGAAACAGAAGAGGTATGTCCTCATATTTATTGTTTTTTGTGTGTGTGCATGTGGACTGATCTGTCTAGACTTGACCTTTATCTTATTTTTAACCTTTTATCTATCGATTGCAGAAATGAAGATGAGAAAGAAGATTATGAAGAAACAGTTCCTTTTCTTGCTGAGCAAGAAGAGGAAGATCTTAACAGAATTAAGGAAGAGAGCAGAAGGCGAATGCAAGCCATTCTAGAAAAATATAAGAGTAAGCCGTCACAGCAAAAAACTGAGCCTCAGTCAGATGAGGCAGAGAAAGGTATGTATCTTCTACTACCTTCTAAGCATCTATGGACATCTTTTCGTTATATTTGAATTTTAAACCTGGATAAATTAAATATGGCTTCACTTTCTAAGTTCTTGAGTTGAGCTTATTATCAACTGTCTGGCCCTTTCAATTTGATCTAGTGTATGTTACTTCCTGCTGCAAAATTAATTCGTCGGAAGTTTCATATGTTTTTTTTTCTTCTTATGTTATCATTTTTTATGGGTGTCAGTGGACAGTACTTTTCACTAAGTCAATGAAAATGGAGTTTGGTTTTGTATATCTGTTAAATCCTTTATATTCATTAATTAATTTTACACGATCCACCCTGCATTTGTACCATGAAATTAGTTCCAGGAAACAATTACCAGTCTTCCCTAATAGCTGAAGTTTTTTACCCCAAACAGATAAGGTGCCTACAGAGCATTCTAGTCAACCTATAGATGCTGGTAATGCGGTTCCAGAAATTTCTGATGACAAGAGTAATGGAGTAGATACCCATGGTGCTGACCCACAATTTTCTGTTGGCAAATCTCCTACACAAAATGGAATTTCTATTTCTGAGAGGACCACTGGTGCTGGTGGGCTTGGAGAGGGATCTCCAAAGGTTTGTTTGTTCAATATACTTTCTTGAAGCAATTTGTTGAATTTGCACTGCTTAATTGATCACATGCTTATATATGGGTAGTAATTTTGTATCCTTCATTATCTTTTGCAGAGTGAGAGATCAACTGACATGTTCTGTGATGATATTTTTGGAGAATCGCCAGCTGGAGTTCGTAAATCGGTAAGATTGTTTCTACCCTTGTACATATGTGGTTTCATGCGACCGTAGACATGATTGAATTTTGGTTTACTGTTTATGGGATCTAATGTGATTGAACCTTTAATGTTTATTATTTATGTTGAAGACTGGTAAGCTAAGGTTTTGTAGTTTACATTTTTTCGTAGGGCAAAGGAGATGGTTTGCATATTGAGAGGAGTGGCTTTCATGACAATTGGGATGATGCAGATGGATATTATAGTAAGTATTTTGCACCTCTATGATCAAATCTATTGAGCTATTCATTTTTTTCTACAATCGCATGAAACTTTTGTGATCCTTGTTTCTCCTTTTGTTGGATTCTTCATTAGCCCTGTGTTTATGTTTTACGCTAGACCCATGTTTTTCTTCCTCTATATATCAGGGCAGTTTTTCTTCCCTTGCTATTATTTCCCCTTGTTTTCTAGGCCTTGTGTAGAAACTAGAAAGCAAGTTGCACCTGCCGATCTATTTCTTTCCTAATGTAGCACCCGCTTAGTTGCTTTGATTAGTAGAAGTTGGCAAGTACTTTTCAATAATAAGGCTTAAAGTTATGCTCTTATTGTTGTCCTTCATTCTAGTTAAACCCAATTCGAAATTGCCCATTGAAAATACATCATTTTTGGATGATTCCTAGTTTCCACACGTATTTCTTATGTTCAAAAACTTTTCCTATACAGGCTACCGATTTGGCGAAATACTTGATGGCAGATACGAAGTTACTGCTGCTCACGGAAAAGGTGTATTTTCAACAGTTGTTCGTGCAAGGGATCTGAAAGCTGGTATTGGTGATCCGGAAGAAGTGGCTATAAAGATCATTCGGAACAATGACACAATGTGAGTGATCAATGTCCTCACCTATCTTTTGTCTGCCACTTGTTATAAGTGTTGGAGCACTAACTACGTGTCTTTCCTGTGCAGGTACAAGGCTGGCATAGAGGAGCTTGGAATATTGAAGAAACTAGTAGGTGCTGATCCAGATGATAAGCGCCACTGTGTTCGTTTTCTTTCAAGTTTCAAGTACCGGAATCATCTTTGTTTAGTTTTTGAATCTCTTCACATGAATCTGCGTGAAGTGCTAAAGAAGTTTGGCCGCAATATTGGCCTTAAATTAACTGCTGTGAGGGCGTATGCAAAACAGCTTTTTATTGCTCTCAAGCATCTTAAAAATTGTGGTGTTTTGCATTGTGATATTAAGCCAGATAACATGCTGGTAGGTTTTTCTTCTTTATATTTTTGACACTTCTTGATTACTTTATGCACTGAGTTCTCAGTTTTTATTTATTGTTGTGTTTCTATTTCTTTTTCAGGTCAACGAGGCAAAAAATGTTCTCAAGCTTTGTGATTTTGGTAATGCAATGTATGCTGGCAAAAATGAAATTACACCTTACCTTGTGAGCCGCTTTTATCGTGCCCCTGAAATAAGTAAGCTCCATTCTCTGATACTGACTGTTTAAAATGATCCGTAAATTCCCTAAAAAAAAGCTACTAATTAATTGGTTTTGTGGACATTATCTTCTGATGGTAACCAATTAACAAGTTTTCGTTGTTGCAGTTCTTGGTCTTCCGTACGATCATCCATTGGATATTTGGTCCGTGGGCTGTTGTTTGTTTGAGCTTTATACAGGAAAGGTTTTATTCCCTGGTCATACAAACAATGACATGCTGCGTCTTCACATGGAATTGAAGGGCCCTTTTCCAAAGAAGATGCTCCGCAAGGTAATAATTCCCTATGTTAATGCTAGTTTTTGGAAAACATTATTTTATGCTTTCAAGGTCTGAGTGCATTTTCTAATATGAATATTTTTGCACTGATATAATATATATTATTTTCTTTTTTCTTTCTGTTTGTGCAGGGTGGATTTATTGATCAGCATTTTGACCAGGATTTAAATTTTCTGGCTACGGAAGATGATCCTGTTACAAAGAAGGTATCTATTTGTCATCTGACCTCATCTGTCTATCTCGTTTACCTATTGTGATGATACATTAATTGGGATTGGTATATGTTTAACTGAATGTTTATTCTGCCTCTGTAGGTTATAAGGAGGACGCTTTTTAACATAAAGCCAAAAGATATTGGATCAATTATTTCAGGCTCTTCTGGGGAGGATCCAAAGATGTTAGCCAATTTTAAGGATCTCCTAGAAAAAATATTTATGTTGGATCCTGAAAAGAGAATGACGGTATCACAGGCCTTGAATCATCCATTCATCACGGGCAAGTGAACCATGTTGCTGATTATCTGACTCCAGAAATGCTGTTGTGATAGATATTAGCATATTATGATCTAATATTCAGATATCTAATCATTGGGCATTGTCTGTCTTAATCTTCTGTGGTGGCATAAGGGACTAAGTTCAATGTTGGTGGGGTTCAAGTCAAAGAGGATGATGTTGGGTCAGGAATACTCTTCACTGGCGATCCTTTAAGTGGGATGTACTGTTGCTATAGTAAGACAACTCGCTGAAGGCGTTATCTTCTTCTGTAACCATTCTCGATTATAGCCATGCGAAAATTTATTACATCTATTTTCAATTTCCATTATAGTTATTTTTGTACTTTGAACTTGGTCTAACAATTCTAGTTGTGGGAAATTAATAAGGAGAAAGTAGATCAATATCTTTTCGCCTTGTAAAATAACATTGCTTGTCTTTTACGTATTTTCCAAATTTACTGAAGATGGCAGTGCATTTCTCGTGTTATTTATTTGAATAGTTTATTTACACTGCTTTTGTTTTATTATATCCTCTTCTACTTGTCGCACCTTTTCTTTATTTCATTTTGCTGTCAATTTCTATTGCATGGGAAAGGAGATTCTAATCCAATTTTTCATTCAGGGTACCCGCCACTGCTTTGAGGCTACCTTCCAGTTCTTAGATGCTTTAAAGGCACTCGGGAGAAGGTACCTTGGTCTGTTTGTTGGGAGTTTACTGTGACACCCTTGATTGCATATTTATGTTGTCAATTCTTAGTTTCTTCTTACCTTAGAATTCCTTGGTTAATTTTATGTTGTTTGAAATGGTTACTTCTATTGCCACGAGATGCTATATTGTTTTCTTCTGATGTGTCTGCATCTGTGGTGACAGTCTTGGAAAATCGGTGATAATTTTTTGTTACATACACTACAATGCTGTCATCATTTAAGAGTTTTTTGTACATACACTACAGTGCTGTCACCATTTAGGAAATATGGTTTCATTGTTAATAAGTGCCAGTTATAGGAACTTCTGTTACTCATGCCGACCTCCATGTGTGATGATATGTTGAAAGTCTAATATGCGTATTTGTTATATTTTTTGTTGGTTTGTGTTTTTGCCTCTCTTGAGGTTAGTTCTTCCATTAAATTTCTCGTATATTAATATCCTAATGAAATGAATTACATTTGATCCATGGTCTGGTCATTCTGGAGGGCATTAGCACTGGAGGTGTATGGCTGCAGCGTCAACGATAAAGGATTATATGTAAGTAATTCGTTCCTTAACATTGTCTATATAAAAAAAGTTCATTTAATCTTTTGCTTCTCATAAATTAGGTTTAAATTATGGCTAGAGAATCAGTGTCTTGATAGTGTTTTTTTTGGCTTGTAGGTTACAGCCTCCGTGATTGTGCCACTCTAGTAAGTATTTTTTATAATTTTTAAAATCTCACTATTTTTGAAGTTTAAAAGCTAAACTAATCTAATACTCTCTCACTCCCAAAGTGGCTGTCCACTTTTTTCTAAGTTCTCTGTCGTCGTCCATTTTTTTTAAGTATGTTAGTTTTGCATCAATTACAAGCAATATTCCTAAGATAGGTTAGTTAGAAATCATTGAGTTTGTTACAACTAAACTCGTGGGGTTAAAAGGGTGAAAGTCCAACCCTAGCTTATTCATTCTTATTTTTTTACGAAAAATGCAAAAGTGGACACTGATTTGGGATAGAGTGAGTATATGTTAGATATGAGTTGTTGGATATCGGCATATAGCTATCACTATGTATCTACATAACAAGCCGGTATTTTTTAAAACTTATCTTTGTTCACCGCGGTTTCTGTTTATTTTTATTACATTGGATTTCTTCCAACCTTGGTTGCGGCCTTGTCTAAGCCACAGATAAACATGTTAGCTTTCATGACAGATAAGTGTATTAGTACGATTTTTTAGTATAATATTAAAATACAATAGTTTTTAATGTGTGCCCATTTGGACCCTTGTGATTGGCTTTCAAAATTTGCTAATTTCTATCGTAGATGAGCTACATGAGCTTATTTCTTGGTGGTTGTCCTTAGTTTTTTTATATTTTCTATTTGGTTTTCAGTATAACATAACATACTGTGGATGTGAATGCTATTTTTACTCATTTTTCTTTTATTTCTGTTATTTTTTCCGTTCCTTGCAAATGATACTTTGTTTCTCACATTGGTGGTACATCCGGGGTGTGTTATTTGTTACATTTTGAAGTAATTATGAATAAGTAATCTGTATTATTGCTTGTAAATACATAACTAACCTGAAGAATTCACAACAATTTACTAACCTTAAGTTTACTCGAATCATTCCGTCAATTAGTTTGTATAGGATATTCATACACTCATCCCACGTCTTGCATGTGACCACTAATTGTTAAAAATACATTCTCTCTCGTTTTCCCTCATTCATCAAGTAATTTGGGGGTATGAGTTGGAAAGTTAGGGTATATGAGGGGTAAAATAATCTTTATCTTGAGGAGTCAACAAAGTTACTAAAACAAGGCGTCCAAACTCAAGGTTAGTTAAGCGTCATTTAAAATACTTTGGGTCACTCTTAGTGTTATCCTGACATCTGATTGTTGATTATCTGTGTTTGTTATTATGCCTAGTGGTTTTGTAAATATATTTGAGGTCATGTCTTAACCGGATTTAATCATGTGTTTTCTGTTCAAATTTCCATCGATTTCATGCCAGAGAAGTGTATCTATCACCTCCATTTAGTGGCTGTGTCTAATGTTTCAATGATTTCTATTTGGCTTTCAGTTTTCACTCTGTTTTCTTCTCTCTCTCTTTTTTTTTTTTCTTTTCTTTTCTTGCAAAGGGTACTTTGTTTCTCATCTATATTCCATTTGTGATATTTGTTATATTTTGGCGAGGCTTTTAGCTTCTCTCTCCCCTTGATGTTTGATTTTATATTTTTATTATCAGTGCTTTGATTATACTATTCTCCAAATGTAAATGCCTAGTGGTAGTGCATAGTGTATTTTGGTTTGTATGCTTGATTCAGGAGGCTTTGAAGAGTGAAATGAACAATTTTTTAGGCTTAGCTTTTGTTGCTTGGAGTACACATTGTTTCCAAGCCGTCCTCAGGTCAAATTCGAATGTATTGTGTAAATATGTAGCTATGTCATTTGACTACAGTACATATAATATTTTGTTTGCCAGTGCTGGTTTTAAACTGAGAATATATTTACTACTTTACTGTGTGTAAAGCGGCTGATCAGAGACCTTGTTATTCTCATGTTGGATCTTCCACGCTATGGGGCTTTATTTTTATTTAGTTTGAGAATTGAGATATAATATCCGTTAGTAGAATAGATATCACCTGAGATTAAATTGATCTAGTGTAGGTTCTGATATGATTAACTTTGATAAATACACGTTTCATTATGCTTGTAATCGAGCAGAGTATCCCGAGAATAGATGTGTTTGGTTGTAGATATTGGCAGGGGTCTTTGTAGATATTGACTATCCCAAAATGTTGTCCGTATCATCACTTATGTTTTAAATGACAAGTTTAATTTCTTAATTGTGGTGTCATTTGTTTCTATGTTGTCTAAATGACACCACAATTGTCTTTAACAGACAAGAAGATAACCAATGGATATGAATTCCTGTGTCCTTCACGCTTGTGGTTTCGTGCAAATTTTTCTATTTCATTGCCTTTTGTAAAGGGTTGTTTAAAGTAAGCTCTGATATGCAAGAAATCACTGGCAAGTTGTATTGAAGCTCTACTCTTCAAGTAATCACTGTGGCAAATTGTATTGAAGCTCTACTCTTCAATAAATCACTATGTCTAATTGTATTGTAAGTCAAGCTTTGGGAAAAAGATGTTAAAATATTACATTTTATGTTTTGAAATTGTTCTCACCAACTTTTGTAAAATTGAAGAATTTTGTAGCCGGAGGTTATGATATCTATCTTGGCAAATACTTTGGTTTATCACTTGTTATCAAAATTGTGTTATTAGCATGTCACACCATAAAAATATAAAGTACCTAAAATACACTTCTTTAAAGTTGCTTTTAGTCCTCATTGCAAAAAATTTGTGTTATTAGCATGTCACACCATAAAAATATAAAGTACCTAAAATACACTTCTTTAAAGTTGCTTTTAGTCCTCATTGCAAAAAATTTAAATAGCTTCTTGTTTCATTCTAAGTGTTACAATTCTCAAAGGATTATGGACAAATCTTCCTTATTGTCAAACGTTGGAAGAACATCAGTTTGCTCACATTCACGGAAATTCAAATTAATCTTCAAATGCTGGATATATACTCGCAAGCATTTGAAAGTTAATTTGACCTAAACCCCAATTCGATCAATTTTTGTATCATAATGGATTTATGATGCAAACATATTGGACAAATAACTCATTTAACACCAAAATGTCAAAATTTTTGAAATTCGCTCATTCTAAATTAGATTCATACTAATCTCTCAATGATTAAGAACAAATTCAAAACAAATGTGATACAAAATTCGAATATCAGCTCAAACCACAAGGCTTCAAATAAAGTTCTTAACACAAACTATTAAACTTATTTATTATGCATAACGTGATCATGTGTGTAGGCTGTTACGAAACAAAGCAGCCGTTTCCTACAATTGACCCCAGTGATCTGTGGGCCCATGTTACAGCCTGGATGGAAAAAACTGTGGGTCCCAGAATCTACCTTTTATTCCCAGAAATTTAGCAACCGCGTTTTATTTCATTTCATTTCAGAAAACTGATTTCCCACACGAGACCATTTCCATAAAAAGTAAGAGACTTCGATCACACGAAAGCTCACAATCTCGCAGGGTCTCTCACAGTTTCACACACATGACACAGCTCAGTTACACACTAACCACGCTCTTTCGTTTCGTCGTCACATAAAAAGGAGCAAACGAGCCTAGTCTGGTTTGTTCTCTTCCTCTTCTCTCTCTCGCATTTCGTCCAACAGTTTGGAGTGTGTGTGTGAGGAGTGCAACTGTAGAGAAGTAGTCATGGGACGAAAGATGGATGCTCTGCTTGGGAGAAGCTTTAAGCCGTACAAATTCAAGGCGCTCTTGAATCTCGCCGTTTCTCGTCTCTCTGTTCTGAAGAACCAGCGGCAGGTTCGGTGTAATCAAGCACGTTCCGATGTGATCCAGCTGCTACAACTCGGCCACCATGAGAGTGCTCTGCTTCGGGTGAGATATTTGGTTGGAAATTCGTTTTTGGTGAAATTGTTTGGTTTATTCAACAGGTTTAGCTTGCGATCGATTCGGTTTTGTTGATTCGGTCAGATTTTGTTGATAATGTTTTGTTGTTTCAACAGGTTTAGGTTTAGCATGCGATCCATTCAGTTCTGTTGTCGAAACTAGCTGACTAGTTTTTTATTTATTTGATCTTGTTTACTAGCATGTGAATATGTGACGGATTCAGTTTTGTTGATTTGGTTCAAAACTAGATTACTAGGTATTTGATTTGATTTTCTCGAAATTGTTTGATTTATTCAACAGGTTTTGCATGTGATTGATTCAGTTCCATTGATTTAGTTCGAAAATAGTTTACTAGGAATTTGATTTGATGTTGTTGGAAATATTTGGTTGATTCAACAGTTTAGCATGTGATCCATTCAGTTCTGTTGATATGGATTGAAATTGATTTGCTTGGATTTTGATTTGATTTTGTTGAAAGGTTTGGTTGATTCAAATGGTTTCGTATGTGATTGATACAGTTTTGGTTAATTTGAATGTTCCTTTCAATAGGCTTACTATTGGAACTGTTCAGTATTGTTAATTAGGTTCAAAGCTTGTTTAATTGTGTGTTTTTTTTACTGTTGTTTGATTCAATTTTGTTTTACTGTTTGGTTGTTTCAATAGGTTGAGCAAGTGATCAAAGAGCAGAAGATGCTGGATGTGTATGTTATGTTGGAATGTTATATCAATATTGTGGCTGAAAGAGTCGATCTTGTTGAACATGAGAGGTTTGTTCATTTCTATTTTCAATCTCATATATATATATATATATATGTTTCGAATTTGTTTGTGTCCTAAGAATCTTATAAAATGATCTATTTAGTGACTGATTTTTGTTTGATTTTTTTGTTCCAATTGAGTATCCATTACATGTGTAGTTGATTTCAATTTGGACTAAAACTCAATCGTATTTTTGTGGATTCAAAGTGTATAAAATGGTTCCAATAAATTTTTATGGTTGGGTCGGGATTGGCATGAGAAAAATACATGGGTTAACCCACAACCCGAACCAATCCACGGCTCAAAACTCGAACCTCTTACCGGTCGGGTTCTTGTTAAAAATTTCAAGCCAAAATTCAAATTGTCTACTCTGACGGTGACCGCTTTGGATAGGCCTGGTAATTCGAGCCGCAAGTGGAGCCAAAAAACACTTACATGTTCTTATTTTGCAAAAAAAAAAAATAATTATCGGATTTAACTTTTTTCTAATAAATGGTGAGACATGTTAAAACCGACAAAAATTGCTCAATAGAAACACATGTTCTTTTCGCCGTTTATTCGGTGACCCCACATTGCTAGGTATAGTTTTGGAGCTTAATGAATACTAAATTCATTTTGAAATAAATATGAATACTAGAGGATCTAAATTGAAACATAAATCATGTAATATATCAAATTAGAATAAAATGGATAGTGAGACGGCTAAATTGAAACAAAAATCAATGGATGATTTTTTGAAACAAAATATTGAAAATTGATGGAATTAATGTTGTTTTGTTGGTGTAGGGTGTGTCCTGATGAAATGAAAGAGGCAGTTTCAGGATTGATGTATGCAGCATCAAGATGTGGTGATTTTCCGGAGCTTCAAGAGTTGCGTACTGTATTCACTTCCCGTTTTGGCAAAGAATTTGCTGCTTCTGCCATTGAGCTGCGGAACAATTGTGGAATCAACCCAAAGGTATTTTTTCTTCTCTCTTTTGTTGGGAAATTTGTGAAGGAAAATGTTCTATTTTGATCTCCAAAATTTATTTCTAATTGTTTCAATTTTTAAGGTTGCCATCAAACTAAACTAAAGTGATAATTTTCTATTAGAAACTTTTGTTGACTTGACAATCATATGGCGTTTAAATCAGCAAAATTTACAATCATTAAATAGCATAGTTTGAAAACAAATTAGAACAAAATTAACCACTAAGGGTGGCGCAGTTGGTTATTCTAGCTGTGTGAGTGAGATGAGGTCTCACTCAACACATCCTTGTGGTGGTGGTGTAAGAGACCACTTTGGTGCACTATTGATTCCTTGTATATATATGTCTTTAGACCGTTGCAAGATAGGATTTCGGCACCTTTCTGTATCAAAAAAAAATTAAAACGGATACTAATTCCAAAAAAAATAGATAGTTAGAGTATCAAAATTAATCATTTTTCATTTGTAAACTCTGAATTTTATGCCGCAAATCTAGAAGTTGATAATGCTGATTGTTAGTAGAAGGTTCAGTCAAAGTTGAAGGAGCTCTAGAAAGGTTTGGGAGTTGAATGATTATAAGAGGTAAAGTTGAAATTAGGTGATATCATGGTGAGAATTTGGTGATATGTTGGTGGTGAAGAAAAGGTCATTTGATGGACTATTTGTGAGCTATATTTCAAGGTTTATCTGGAAAAGTTAAACTGCACCCGGTCAAAAACCATGCAAAAGTCGCCATCAATTTATTTATTTTTTCCAATTAAATACCCTTAAAATCAATTTTGTGCAAGTTAGTCTTCTTAATATCAATAATATTATCTCCGTCTGTCTTATTTTTCTTACATTTTGTTATGAAATGTCATTTTTCTTTTTATGAAATTTGTTATGTATAAAATATCAATAATATTCGTATAATGAGTTAATATTTATTGAGCATGTTTAACTAATTTTTTTTTTTAATTTTTCTATAATAAAAAAATCACAACATTTATTTTGGTACCAAGAGTACTTGAAAGACCATTTTAAAACACAATCCTACAAAACATCTAGTTCAGTGCATGAAACTCTCGTCTAAGGCATAACATTGGTCAATTATCAATATTTTAGACATGTGATGTTTTCATTTCCAAAATTAGCAGTGTTAAATTGTGGAAGATTCATGTTCTGATGTATAATTCTCCTGCTTTCCTGCAGATGTTACAAAAGCTATCAACTAGGCAACCTGACTTGGAGGCCAAAATGAAAGTCCTGAAAGAAATTGCTTCAGAGAACAACATTGTTCTGCAACTGGAGGAAGCTTCTTCTGATTCCAAAGAGGTATATAAGCAACACAAGTTAGATCCTAACATTATAACAGAGCTGACAATTTGGATCTGAAATCGCAGACATCTAAAATTCAATCCGACTTAAACCCGATCCAACCAATTTTTGGATAAGTCGGATTGGGTTTATCCTATAAAAGTACGGGCCGGATCAGATTGGCCTAATCCGCACATTTTACACTAAAATCCAAAATCCGATCTTTTCAAAAGGGATTCGGATTAGGATCTGTCAGTCTAAACATGAACAAATGCGATCCAAAATCTGAATTGACCCTTCTATTTATAGCTGGCTCACAAATTGATGTAGTTATTTTTTTTTTACACACAAATTGACGTAGTTATTTGTGCACTGATGCAGGAAATTTTGGAAGCAAACAAGCAAAACCAGTCCGAGGCCGGGCCATCAACAACTTCAGGTTCCATGAAGCCGGAAGATGCTTCGCCAATTTCCCCTGAAGCTTATAACGAAGGATTCGCTGATTCACCTATGACTCGGAGAAGGTACCGGGACGTAGCAGATGCAGCTCAAGCTGCTTTCCAATCAGCAGCTCATGCAGCTGCGGCTGCAAGAGCTGCTGTTGAGCTCTCTCGATCTCAGCCTCACTATCCACATTCTCCTGGCAGCCCTGGGACTCGATCTGGAAAGGATATTGACATAAACGAACACGTTAACGTTCAGATTCAGCACACCAAGGACAAACCGGACTTGAAGGAAGACGTGTCTTCCTCAAGTTCGGATTCAGTCAGAGATGTTTTGGCAGTGCCTACAATGTCTTTTGATGGAGCGGAGCAGGCCAAGCTGTTGGAGAAGGATCTTGTATTTGATGAGAGCGACTACGAGGAGGAAGAGTCCCGGTTTTACGAGGATGAGAGGCTCCCGGAAAAGGTTACGCCTACTAGGCATATCCCGGAAAGGGTTGAAGCTGGTTTGAAGGTGCAGGCTGAATCTTCGGGAGCGTCGAGAGGAACTAGGATGCGAAATGTAGAGCATTTGAGCATAGAGAAAGGTCCAATTTCAGTCAGGACTAGACAAGTTCGTGGATACTGAGGAGCAGAATATTATTAACTACATATTTGTTGAGCTTTTGGCATGAGTTCTTGCAGAGCTGTTTTCTTTTTCTTTTCAATTTTCTCGTATATATTATATGCAAGTACAATTTGTACTGTACAAACTCTAAGTTCAATAATGTGATTTGTGTGTAATTGTGTTCGAGCTGAGTTACTAAGTAATATGGTTTTGGTAAGAAAATAGTGCTTGACTAATGAGCCTTGACCCGGAAAAAATGGGTGTGGGCCGGAAAGATCTCGCATGTATAGAGGAATTATTGGTTGCTGTGAGGCCGGAATTATCGGGTCAGGCTCATTCTGCAAGCTATAGAGTTGACAATTCAAATTTCGAAAAGAATTTGTTCAGATTCGAATCGATAAAGAGTAATTCAAATCCAATATGAAATGGATTCGGATCAGATCACATCATGTTTTCTCGGATCAGATCAAATCACAATTTAGTGTAAAATGTGTAGATTTGTCCGATCCAATCCATAATTTTTTAAGGGTAAATCCGATCCGACCTAAAAATTGGTTGGATTGAATTCAGGATGCCTGCGAGTAGTGCCGTACTAAATAATTCTTTATTTCTGCAAAAATTGGAAACGGAAAAGCAGGCCAGAATTTTTTCCACACACATTTGAATTGAATCATATACTCATCAGACAGTAGTACATTTATGTGGAAGAATCTAAAGAGGCTATTTCCACAAAATCTCAAACCATAAATCATAGTCATCAAATAGTACTATGTTATTTGGAAGAGAAATACTAGGAGGAGCTTCCAATAATGCACAAAGACAGAACTCGATTATAAGAAATAATCTGTAGATTTACATGACAAATTGTTCGTAACCTAAATCCAGTTCAGAGAAACAAAACTAGATCCTATAAGCATGCAAAACTTACACATTTTCAACTTATATATATTACTCGATTTAGCAGCCTATATTATAAGCTCTGCAAAAGTCACATACCTCTGGGGCGCTTTTTACCTCGTTGCAGCAGATCATTGTACGATTGCAAACTCACGCCCACATCTTCATCGTACTCAATCCCAAGCTCCTCCTGAAAAATATGTAAGCAAATATCAAAACCAACTTCGTTTATGTCAGTCACATAAAAAGAAAATGGAACGATACAGAACCTTAAATTCTTTGAGGTCTTTGGGTGAATTCTCGGTTATAGCATCCCATAAATCTTTGAACATTCTCTTACGCTTTCTCCACTGACTTATCTTTTCCACACACATTTCCTCAACTGCCTTCCGAGCTTCTGGGCTCACCAAGGCAATCCCTCCTCGCAGTTTTTCCAAATTTTCCTCCATTTCCTCGACCTGACATTTGATTTGAATGAACAAGAATTTTATTACAAGATAACCGATATTTGCAAGGTAAGAACAGCGTAAACAAGATAGCGGGCCTGGCTGAAGATTTGAATCAATATAGATGAAAATTTAGTCCTTAATTTCAAATCAATAGTGTTACGAACCTCCATTGCCTCAACTTAGCATTTTCATTTGAACAAACAAGAATTTTGTAACTAGAAAACCGAAATTTGTAAGACAAGAACATCGTAAACAAAACAAGCCTTGACTATCATCAACAAATCCAAATAAAGATTTGAATCAATATAGATGAAAAAAACTGACATTTGAACCAATAGTGTTACAACTTACAAACCTCAATTTCCTGAACTTAACATTTCCATTTAAACAAACAAGAATTTTGTTACAAGAAACCCATCATTTACAAGGTAAAAACAGCTTAAACAAAACAACAAGCTTAACTATCACCCATAGGCACAAACATCAAAAAACCCAACTAAAGCTTTGAATCAATATTGATGGAAAATAGGTCTATAACTTCAAATTAGTAGTGTTACAACTTACAAACCTCCATTACCTCAACCTAACATTGTCATTTGAAGGAACACGAATTTTATTACAAGAAAACCGACATTTGCAAAGCAAGAAGAGCGTAAACAAAACGACAAGCCTGACTATCACCCATATGCACTACATTAACCAAACCAACTAGAGCTTTGAATCAATATATAAGAAAAATAGGTCCCTATCTTCAAATTGATAGTGTTACAAACCTCAATTGCCACAGGCCCTCAACCAAACATTTCATTTGAGCAAACAAGAACTTTATTACAAGGAAACCAAAATTTGTAAGGAAAGAACAGCATAAACGAATACCAACCAACCCAACAAAAGCTTTGGATTAACTTATAAGAAAACAGGTCCATAACTTCAAATCAATAGTGTTACAAACCTCCATTACCCCTACTTATCACTTTCATTTTAATGAAAAATGAATTTTATTACATAAAAACCGACATTAGCAAGGCATCAATGGCTCAAACAAAACAACCAGCCTGACTATCACCCATAGGCAAAAACAATCAACCAACCATACTAAAGCTTCAAATAAATTTATACAACAAATAAGTCCATGACTTCAAATCAATTGTGTTACAAACCTATATTGCCTCAACCAAACATTTCAGTTGAATGAACAAGAATGTTGTACAAGAAAACCAGAATTCGTAAGGCGAGTACAGCGTAAACAAAATAACAAGCCTAACTATCACCCAACACCCATACCATATGCACTACATCAGCCAAACCAACTAATGCTTCAAACCAATTTATAAGTAAATAGGTCCAAAACTCAATAGTGTTACAAACCTCTATTGTAAGTTTAGCTTCTCTTTCTCGTATCTGTTCGAGAGTCATATTTGACTGCAAAGCCTTAATTTCTGAAGCAAAAGTGCATGTCAATGACAATCAGACAATAAATGTTCACCAAACAATAAATATTGAGAAATCTGAAACTCTATGGAGCAAACTGAACTGTGTTAAGAGATTTTACCTGCATCAACCTCGCTAGTGGCTCTCTTCTGCTCTTCTAGCTGTTGCTGTAGCTTGGAATTTTCTTCTTTCATCCGAGTAAGCTCTTCACTGTTTGGAATATCGAACTGGTCCTGCCTAGCCATGTATATCTTCTGCTTTCCATACTCCTTGAACGAGATCCGGCCACTGTCTGCGAGACTGTCCAACGCTTTCTGCACGGCCGCCTTCTTGAGGTTGTGTTTTTGCAGAAAATCGGCCACATTTTGGGAATTTAGAGGCCTATTTTGCTACACATTTAGAAAAAAATTCAGTAATTAAAAAATCACTTCGACGAGTAAATGGAGGCAACATTTCGCCATTTTCGTGTTCGATGAAGCTCAATTCTCGGACAACTAATTTTTCTCAGCTCCTAAACAACAACGAAATTCTAAAACTCTGAAGGCAAAATGGACTCTCAAGCTTCACTGAGCCGCCGATAAACCGTATGAAAATAAAATAAAAATGAATTGAATCCATATAAACAGATACTATACCTCATTCACGAAGTTAAGAACGATGGCTGCAGATTTTACCACAAAAACAAATCAATCAAATATTCGAGAAAATTCTGAAGTAAATGAAGCGGTTATTGCTTAATAGAACTAGAAATAGTACAGACGAAGGTAAAATTTACATTCGGTGTTATCAGATTTCGGAGCCATTGATGCGATTCTAGAGAGAAAATGCAGGAAAATTGGCGGGAAAATATTGGAGCCTTTCTCTGGAGACAAACAGGTGTGGAGAGTGTGTGTTCTTCGAGAGCAAAACGAAGCTTACATGACAAGCACGAAACGAAACTATCCTACGAAACGACACCGTTTTCTCATACTTTATATCCAGCAGATCCACCCAATGACAACCCGCCACGTTTTCATAACCCTCAAAATACCAAAAACCCTGTACCGATTCTCAGAATTGCGACGTTTTACAATGACGTCATCACGAAACGAAACAATAAACGACACTGTTTTACTATTCTTTATGTACAGCAGTTTCACCAAATCACAACCCGCCACGTTTTCATATGGTCAAATTACCAATAAACCCCAAACCGTGGCTCAGAATTGCGATAACAAAAGCTCTGGCGTCTACGGTCGAGCCACGTATAAGAATCAGCTCCATTCCATATCGGTAAAAAAAACGACCGGCGCGAAGTGACGAAACGGCGACGATGACGTCAGCAGCGACGCCTCTGGCTTTGCTCTGCAGCTCGAAACCTTCACTGCATCATCGTCGTCACCAATTGGGAAAGCTCAGACGAGCTCTTGTACCATCCACCATTGAACCATGGCCCAAAATGGTAGCTACTACTACAAAGCTTTTCAGTGTAGAAAAGGGCTTCGCTTCGAGGACATTTATATGCCACGCAGCTCGCCGGAAACAAGCCGTTGCAGCCACCGCCGAGGCGGAGGGAGATGGTAATGTGCGGCGAGTTCTTCAATTGTTGCTGTGGGTTGCTGAGGCTACATACATTTTGTGGCTCTTTCTGCTTCCTTATGCCCCTGTAAGTATCTGAATTTTGTTATTTTGTGAGCTTTTTGGTTTCTGATTTAATGTTTGTTTTCAATTGGGTTTGATTGGAACTAGTTTGTGGAAATGGGGTTCGTCAGATTTTGAGTTTAAATGTGTAGTTGTAGAATAAGAAGGTAATTAAATGGAAAAGATGAGATCTTTTTTGTATTTCATTGGGAACAATGAGAAATGGTTTATCTGTGTAAATTTGGACTAAATTGAGCGTTTTGAATTTCAAATCCAAATGTAGTTGGTTGTAGAGAAAGATACTAAGAGCCTAAGACTAATCAAAAGGAGAAGATTAGATTATATTTTTGCTTGTTTTGATTCACTGTTGATTCTAGGATTCATGTTCAAGAGGAAAAGTTGGGTAGTATCAATTGAAGATAAAATGTAGAAAAATTGTTGAAGATGGGTCGAACGTGTGGAGCATAGAGAGACTAGTGATCCTACGAGAAAATGTGAGAGGATTCGGTAAGAAAAAAACTAAAAGGGGTAGGGTAGAGCTAAGTGAACATGAAAAGAAGTAGTGAGGAAAGGAGATATCATTAGATAGGATAGAGTTGAGGAGGAGAGTATGTGCAGAAGAATTCATGTAGCCATCCCCATAATTGTTTGGGAAATGACTTGGTGTTTGTTGTTGCCGTTGATTCACAATCGATTCTCAATTGGGTATGTTTTGTAAGTTTGAACTAAATGAAATGTTTCAAACATCAAGTTGAAATGCATGTGATTGTAGAAGATGAGACTCGTCAAATGAGAAAGATGAAAATTATATTATTTTTTTTCGCTTTGTTGTTTATGACAGGGAGATCCAGTGTGGGCTATCAGTTCCGAGACTGTAAATTCTCTGGTGGGTCTTTCTCTCAATTTCTTCTTTATCTTGCCTCTCATGAACTCTGGTATGTTCTGCTGCTGCTTATACCGATTGTTGTAGTGTTGATGTTTTCTCTTGTCAAAAGTGTTTCCACTATCTATTGTGTTCCTAGTGTTTAATGAACATGTCTCTGATCATAGGAATATAAAGGATAAAATCTACTCGCAAAAGCAAAGGAATGGTTCATTGTTACCTAAATGACTGAAGCCTGAAGGAGTTGTATTTATTCTTGTGGTTAATTAGATACCCCATCAATTGAGACCTTTTTTTTCTTAAATAGAACTATAATTTAGGCCATTTTGTTCTATTTATCGTAATTTTTTCACTTATCGTCCTTAGTAACTATGTACATATAAATTATAATACAGTCATTTGCCTATCCTCGTGTAGAAATCTATTTTTGAAAACGGTAGTCATACTTAGTAGCACTAGCTGTTCACATTTGTTCTTCGAATTCTGTTGTCTACTGTTTGATAGTAGAAGTTTCTCCCAACGAAATGCAACTATAAGTCTAAGATTGCTTGAAATCGCCAGCTCCCTCGTCATTCTTACACAAAATTTGGGTTGATATAATTGTTTTAAGGTTCTTTTGGGGATGAAGTTTCTTTGTCTTGACTGACCAATTGAATATCAGTTTATTTTCTGTGTACCTGTGCTTTTCAAACCCGAATGGAAGAAATTCCAATGTAATGGTTTTGGTTGACCAGGTTGTGGAAAAAGACATAAAACAGTACTATATCTTTTTTCTTTTTTTGCATTTTTGCATGCCGTTATTTTTTGTATTGACCTTGCCTGGTTTCTTATAGAGTTGGCAAATGGGCCAGTGGCCCGCGGATCATCATTGATCCAAATATCGAGGCCATGCCGGCAAAAAGTGGCCCAATAAACATGCGGATGTTTTATACCCTGCCCGATTCTGGCCCATGACCTATTTTGCTTGCTAAATGAGCCATGGCCCACGGGCCATCACTGGCATGGGTTGATCATATCGGCCCTGAGCTGACAAAAAGTGACCCGATAAGCATACTTGCGGTTTTTGCTCAATCCAATGAATCCATTGGCCCGTTTGCCTGTTCTAATCCATACACAATCAAAATAGAAGTATCGTTTTCTTTCTCACTTCAAAATGCAACTACATATTCTGCGGTTATTTTGATTCCTTGAGTAAATTCTTATTATATATGTTCTTGATGATCCGTGCAATGAACTTTCTGGCAGAGTAGTTGGCATTACTCTAATTGATGCTCCGGTTCTACACCCGGTATGAATCATCGCTAAAACTGTAAAAATATGTCAAGATTTATTATTGTGCTCTATGCTTATGGATTTAAACCTCCCATTGTTGACACAATGTTGTCTTATTTGTATCAGATTGCTGAAGGGTTGTTCAACTTCGTTATTGGGTGGACATTTATGTTTGCTCCTCTGTTGTTCACTGATCGTAAGAGAGACAGGTACAAGGGGTCGCTAGATGTTTTGTGGGGCTTCCAGATGTTTCTGACTAACAGTACGTTTCCTTCTAAACTCTATTTTTTAGCACTAGAATCTATAAGATTTGTCAGACCATTGGTTGTGAACACATTAAACTATTGGTACAATCCATAATATCAATTTTAAGGATATTATTATGGACTGTACCAACCTATATGGGGACTTCCCTCTTTGGCCTTGGTCAGTCAGATTGTCAAAATAAGGCGTATTAGGCTATTAGTGTATGCCGTAATTTAACTGAATGGTCGGCCATGCTTTCAAAGTGCCAAAAAAATGGCAAAATGTCCGGTTTAGTAGTTACAATATCAGGTCACTGAAGGGACAAGTACTTGTAAAGCGTGTGAGTCAAGAATGCTTTGAATACTTAGGGAGGAGCCCAAGTTCATTTGCTGAACTTTCATCCCGAACATCGTCTTTCTATTAAAGACATCATACAGGGCTCCCGCCATACCCCCACATTTTTTGAAATAAGTCGTTTTCAAATTTCAATGTCAAAATGCATCGTACTTTCCAATTATATTCCTTTCATCATTCATAAATTAGTAAATGAATACTATAATTAGGCATGAGAGTATACAAACATGTAAATAAGTTTAGTTGTGTCATTTCACGTAATTTCTTCATTTGTGTGAATAACGCATTCATGAAAGAATGTAATGTATATTTGGAACTAAGGTCCAAAAAATGTCCTTGTACTATCTAATATCTATTTCATTTTGTTTTAGTCCCTAAACGATCAAATGTTCCGTTGAGATCTTCAATTCATTGTGTATTGATCCAAACTATGCCGCGTTAGTTTCACTTTGGTCCCTATCGTTAATCTTAGTTATGGAATCCATCAAACTTTGTAAATGTGAAAAAAAAAATTGATGGATTATTTGTAACTAAGATTAATGGTAGAGACCAAAGTGGAACTGAATGCGACGTAGTATGAACTAGAATGAAACGAATCGAAGATCTTTGGATTAAAACGGAACATTTGATAGTTTAGGGACTAGAATGGAATGAAACGAACAGTACACGAACCCTTTTGGACATTCTTCCTATATAATTTTGGAAAGAACCACCACTCCCATTCTTCGTAATATTTCTTGAAGTTCCGCCATCTTTTTTACGTTGAGATGTATGGTTCTGATGCCAGCATTCTTAATACCTTACATGGCTATCCGGTTGAACGAGGGCGATACAAATCCTGCCCCGATCAAGCGCTCTCAGTTGGATTCAATGATGACAAACGGAGCCCCCATTGTGGGACTCGTTGGTGGGGGCATATGCCTGATATCTGCATTGTGGGCCCTCTTTGGCCGAATGGATGGTGATTTCGGCAATATAGCTGACAGGTGGCAATACTTGATTGGTTACCTAGGATCGGAGAGACTAGCGTACGCCTTCATTTGGGATATCTGTCTTTACATTATCTTTCAACCTTGGTTGATTGGCGACAACCTACGAAACATCCAAGAAAGCAAAATCGGTATAGTGAAGTATCTTAGGTTTGTCCCGGTGGTCGGACTAGTTGCATACCTATTTTGTTTGAATCTCGAGGAGGTCGAGCCTTGACGCAACAATTAAGGTTGTTGCTTTGTGACATTGAAATCACGAGTTTGAATAAGGATCGTTGTTGCTTTGATTATTGTCATGAACCAATGCTAGAATTGGAATCTAGTGATAGATTTGTTAGATTCAAATACTAGATTTGTTCAAGATTTTATTACTCGAATTTAGTTTAAAATTGTTTTATTTTGAATTTTACTATATTGTAAAATAAGTACTGTATAGATGCGGTCCCGAGTTTAAAGAGCCAATTCCTGTTTTGTTTTGTTTTGCCTTTGTGATTGACTCAAGAGTCGCATATGTTTTTAAAGGTTGAAAGGTTGAAATTTATGTTTAGATTCCTATAGTTGCTTCATATTTGTGGGATTGTATGCTGAAACTTTAATAAGACTCGTAAATTTCATATTTTGTTTTTATTCTCTTGACCAGTCATTATTTTTAAAGCAAAAAAAACTAATAAATTATTACTTCAAATCAAACAATAATAAAGACGATACAAAATTAGGGGTTTGAAACTAAACTCATCCAAACAAATTTGATAAAAAGATCGAATATCTAACTAACTCGTGGGCCACTCGGTTCACAAACTAACCCGAAAATAAAAAATTGACACTACCAAACTGAGTCACAGTAAAACATCTTGAATAATCAAACCGGAAGCACTAGCTAAGCCTGAATAATCAAGTTGAAGGAACTGAAATTCTCCCATACAGCCTGAAGAGCACAAACAGCTGACAACGATTGTACTTGGAGTTCAAGACGACCACGTTGAGGGCTCTGCCAATTGCTCCTCACCACAATCGGGTTTGTCATATGATTCAGCAACAAACTGAAGGTTGATCTGGTGACTCTTGCTAAACCACCACCTTCCAAATCACTTTTTCGTTCTCTGCAACCGCATACTACTGCTCTGCAATCTGCACGCCCATCAATAAAAAAAACTACCGCGAATTTACGCTGCTTTGCAAACCCTAACAACACCTTAACTCGCTATTAAAACAATACTCGCTATCTAAACAAGAAAGAACACAATTTGCTATATGCAAATCCAAGAAACTATCGCCGCTTTGAAAATCAAAAGTAGTCGTAGCCAAACGAAAACCTTAGTCGACCCTCAAAGTGGCAGAAAAAATGTATTGACCAGATGTTTATTAGGTTTTCTTGTTACTTTTTTAAATAGGTACATTTTTTTTTTTGCGTTTCAAATGCTCATGAAGAGTACACTAGTGGTCACAATGTTTCGTGTTAGAATTGGGGTAAAAAACTCAATTTGGTCTATAAACTTTCGCATTTAAGTTCAATTGGTCTCTGGATTATTTCAAGCATAAATTAGTCTTTGAATTTTCAAATATGGACTCAAAATAGATATTGTCATTACATTAAACCCACTGCTAAAGTGACTTGACGTGTGATTTATAATATATTAAATAATTATTTTGTTGACGTGGCGGGTCATGTGCTAGTTACGACTAATTTATGTTAGAATAAGTATAGGTACCAAGTTGGGTATGTATGCGAAAGTTTATGGACCAACTTAGACTTTTTACCTAAAATCGAGTTGATAGTTTGTGTTATAACATGACACTAAACTAGCATGTTTTGCCTCACACATTTTATAATTGTGTCATGTTTGTGTCGGGCCTCTAAAACACGTACGCACGATTAATTGGACGTGATATGACATACACGACACGCCTAATACACACACACACACACGTGATGGTGTAATTGTAAATTAATCCTAACAACGTGACTAACGTGTTAGTTCTATCATGCATAATTGTTGGATCATGTTCGTGTGAACGTGACTCGTTCAATTATCATGTTGTGTTCATGTATTGCATTCATAAATATATCGTGTTCATGTTAAGTCGTTTTGTACACATTCATGATTAACCTCTAGTACAACATGAACACGATACGCACGCACACACGAATTATCAACTCTAATCAAAATGTTGACAAAATACATGACAGTTTAGCGTTTTTTTTATGTTTAAAATATGTGAATCAATTTACTCTTTTGTCACGTGCCAAACTCTCGTATGTTTGATTGAGTCTTGTACATTATTATTTTGAGAAGCTATTGGGACATGTATATCTATTGCATGTGTGCTACATGTGTTAGGTGTCAAAATATTATTGGGTGTTAAATTTGAAGAAGGCTGACTTGGCTTGGCTTGACTTAACTTTAAGCCAGCTGAGAACAATTTATGGTGTAGGATCCGACCCGTTTGTATCGTATCAATAGATAATAATGTAAAGTACTTTATTAGAAGGTTTTGTCATGTAAGTGTAGTTGTAGACTAATGTTGGTAAAAGAAAAAAATATACAAAAATATTTATTTATTATATAAAATATTGTTGCAGAACTGTGTTTTTTAATTTTTGTTTGTTTTTTCGTCATTTTGGGATCGTTTGTGGTCCGATTTGACTTTCGTTTGAACGATTGTTCTCTTTGCAATTAATTCTTTAATATGAGTGGCATATTGAATATCTTTGGAGGAGTTGAGTTTCATACCATTTTGACTGGTTCACCATTCGGTGTGTTGAGCCCCTCTTTGTGCGCACTTCGGTCTAGTCGGGACCGGTCGTAGCACGATTGGCTTTGGTTCAAATTTCTACTTCACTCGAAGTCAAGTCTACGACTCACGTTGACCTTATGCTCAACTAAGCGAGTCACGTGTCGCTCTTTCACTGGTCGATTTGTTCATTAATTCTTGTGACGAATCAACTGTATATCTTGAGTTATGAACACGAGAACTAATGAGTAATCTAGTTGAAAATAAATAAGAAATGATGTCACACTTCATAAAATCAAGTTATAAAATGTTTTTATAATTTGCATTGATGCTAACAGTGTTAAGATTTTTCGACTTTTTTAAATTTTAGAATTGTTCAAAAATTTTCAAAAATTACTCGGCGTGTAGAAAAATATTCTAAATTTTTTTGAGATATTTTTACTCTTTTTTTAAATTATTTTGTATTATTTTTCAAAAAGAGAGTTTTTTGGCGAGATTTTCAAAAAATAACAAAAAAAACCATAAATTTCTCATAGATACAAAATGAGTTGTTGAATATTTAGAGAATTGGTATTTTTATTATATATTCAGGATTATTTTTATAACTTCCAAAAATCACGCCAAAATTCTATATATTTTGTTAAAAAATTCAAAACCAATCCATAATTTCCTCAAATATTGCACATTATATATTTTTATTACATGAAAAAAATGGGATAGCCACATGAAAAAAAATGTGTTTTGCACATAACTACAAGGGCATTGGATCGTTTCAACTAGCTATAAATTTTTTTTTAAGTTGCACCGTTACTGGCGATGTTAAGTTTTGTCGAAATTTTTTCGACTTTTTTATTTCTAAAATTACTATAAAAAATTTAAAAATTGCTCGACACGTAGAAAAGACATTCTAAACTTTTTTGAGATTTTTTTATTTTTTTGAATTATTTTTTTTAATTTTCAAAATGTGAGTTTTTAACGAGATTTTAAAAATATAAAAAAAAATCAAAATTTTCTCGATAAATACAAAATGCATTATTGAATTTTTGTGGGATGTTTTGGTATTTTTATTATATATTCTAGATTATTTTTGTAACTTTCATAATCATGCCAAAATTCTATACATAATTTAAAAAAGCCAAAGTAGGTACTATCATATAGCCACCCAAGCCACTCACAAACCGGGTCATTATTTGGGTCCTCTCCATTTTTCAAATCCCACACAAATCAAAGGTCCAGATCTTCTCAAATGACACGTGTATAGCACATGTATCAAGTGCACATACATGAGTAGTTTCTCTATTATTTTTCTCTCTCTCGTTTGTAGGCATTAAATGCTCAATAAATATCACATAAGTAAAAACCATCACATTCAAGAGTGTTCATGGACATCACGACAGTTTTGACAATTATTTTTATTTGTATTTCAAATAGGTCAGAAAAATAAATAAATGTCAGTTGACAAGCGACAATCACAACTTTAGTGTGACACTGTTTATCCAAATATATTTTCCAATTCTTATTTTGTTTTCTAATAAATATAATATTGGCCAGATCCATCCTCCATGTGACCACTTACATTTGTTCAACTGTATCTACATAATTCCTCTGCTTATTTTATTGATGTATTTTTATATTTGTCTTTAAACGGAAATAAGCTTGGAACTCACGAACTCTAACTTATATTTGATTAGTGGACACCCAAAAATCATTCAACATTTTTAAGGCCTTGTTTGGTAAGTCTACTTGAACGTCTATAGAGGTAAAATGTCTATAGAGGTAGCTGGAAGTTGTTTTAATGTCTATAGAGAATAATG
>JAYMTF010000269.1:0-41643 GCA_036897485.1 Pelargonium nanum
ATGGACGAGGAGGAGATCTCGAAGTAGATCGCCGGATTCCATCCCAAGCTCATCGTCTTCGTCACCGGAGATGTGGCCGGAGAGGAGAGGTCGTGAGGTGGGAGATCCTGTTTATTTTTAGTTTTTAATTAAAAAAATTTAAAAATCAATAATATCCAGTCAGTTAACATGTTGTGCCACGTGGACAATTTTGCCATGTCAACAGTCCAGCGAGGCATTTCACGGAAAATTTGACGGAATTGGACAGTGGGTACTACATTGGATACAAAATAAAAGTGTAGGTACTACATTGGGTGCAATAAAAGTGTAGGTACCACATTTGGTATCGGCCCAAAGTTTGGTACTAATTTTGCCCTTATCCCTTCAATTTATAATGTATGTAGTGAAACAAGGAAGACAAAATAAGGAACGTTGGAAATAATTAAATAGTAACAGGAGTTTGGACCACCAGAGAGGATTCACTGCCAACTTACACAAATGTCAAGAAGAGGACACAACTTTTATGGGCATCAAGGATACAAAAAGGGTTGCTTCATCACACATCAAGTTAAAGGAACTGCTTTTATCACTACTACTATTGTCTTTTCTCTTTCCTCTTCCCTGTCCCTATCCTGCAATTTGCTCTACTCCTCACTACTGTTCAATACTTCAATGTTTATGCCATGCATTAATTAGTGACAAGTGAATAAACTCAACCTTAACTCCTCCATTATTCATTGGTTATAGCAACATAGCTACACACAATGTGTAATAATCTCACAAGAAAATGCATAGATTCATTTTACTTGCACCTAGGACTCGCAATTCGGGTCATGTTCGTGTTGTGGTATTCAACCCATTAAGTAATGAGATTAGATTCCAACTAACTTGTATAACATAATACTAAACTTTAGGACGACACGAACACATCTCGTGACACGAATTGTCACTCCTACTTGCTCCAAAACAATGGTTCAGAACAGCTAGCTGCCATGCTAATAACACCCTTTATTGCAAGATGGATACTTATGATCAGAATAGTGCCCTACATTGTTCACATACCATTTGAAATTATTGGATTCTCTGCCTTGAAAAGAGAGGATAAAGAAAAAGATATAAAATCAAAAGCTATATTCTCTAGTGGCTAATAGCTAACACCTTCCAAATAAATTAATAAACTAAAACCTTAGGGTCACTTCTTGCTCCCAATAATAGTCTCCAACTCCTAAAAATTATCAACTACTCTCCATGTCATTTTCCCTCCTTTTCTTTCTCTAGTCCCCATGCAGCTCTCACCCAACAAAAACTACTAAAATGTGTTGTAGCTTTTAGAAATAAACTCACAAGAGTAGCATTATTGTTACCTCTCTCACTGGGGTGGACCTCTCCTCTTCTGTGCTGCAAGTACCAATGGAGATTTTCCAAAGCCTGTTCTTGAATCTGCTTGTTGCCTGGATGATGATTTTGCCAATTTCAGCAGCTGATCTCTTTTCAGATGCACTTTTGAGCTTAAAATCTGAGCTTGTTGATGATGATAGCAACTTGAGTGATTGGTTTGTGCCTCCTGGAGGTGTCTCACCTGGGAAAATCTATGCATGTTCTTGGTCTGGTGTCATGTGCAACAATGATTCCACTTCTGTTGTTGGTATAAACCTGTCCAACAAGAATCTTGGTGGTGAAATGTCCGGGAAACAGTTCAGTATCTTCACTGAACTAACTGATCTCAACCTCAGTCAGAATTTGTTCTCCGGGAAGCTTCCGGTGGAAGTTTTCAACCTTACCAATCTAAGAAGCTTAGACATCAGCAGAAACAACTTTTCGGGCCGCTTTCCGGGAGGGATCTCCAGCCTTCTAAACCTGATTGTGTTCAATGCCTTCAGCAACAGCTTCTCAGGGCCATTGCCAGTGGAAATTTCCCAGCTTGAGCATCTCAAGATTCTGAATTTAGCTGGGAGTTACTTCATGGGACCAATCCCATCAGAATTTGGCAATTTCAAGAGCCTTGAGTTTCTCCATTTGGCAGGGAACATCATCAGTGGCAATATCCCACCTGAGCTGGGCAAGCTCCAGACAGTGACCCATATGGAGATTGGCTACAACTCTTACCAAGGAAGCATCCCATGGCAGTTAGGCAACATGAGTGAGCTTCAGTATCTTGATATTGCTGGTGCTAATCTCTCTGGCTCAATACCAAAGCATCTCAGCAATCTTACCAAGCTTGAGTCACTTTTTCTCTTCAGAAACCTGCTCAGTGGTATGATACCATGGGAGTTCAGCAGTATCGCACCTCTCACAAGCTTGGATCTTTCTGATAACCAAATTTCTGGGCCTATTCCTGAGAGCTTCACAGAGCTGAAAAATCTTAGGCTGCTTAGTCTCATGTATAATGATATGAGTGGCACCATACCAGAAGGCATTGCAGAGCTCCCATCACTTGAGAATCTTCTCATATGGAACAATTACTTCTATGGCTCACTTCCATCAAGCTTGGGCAAGAATTCAAAACTCGCATATGTGGATGTTTCCACAAACAATTTCTCTGGCAGCATTCCCCCAGATATTTGTGCAGGAGGTGTGCTTCTCAAGTTGATTCTGTTTTCAAATAGTTTTACAGGCAGTTTATCTCCATCTCTCTCCAATTGTTCTTCTCTTGTTCGTGTCCGAATCGAAGACAATTCATTCTCAGGTGAGATCCCTTTGAAATTCCGACTTCTCCCTGATATCACATATGTCGACCTGTCCAGGAACAAGTTTATAGGTGGAATTCCCTCAGATATATCCAAAGCTGCTAAGCTTCAGTACTTTAATGTCTCCAAGAATCCAGCATTAGGAGGCTTAATCCCAGCAAACACATGGTCATTGCCATTTCTTCAGAACTTCTCAGCTTCTTCTTGTAATATCTCAGGCAATCTTCCTGCATTCCAGTACTGTAAATCAGTTTCTGTCATTGAACTGAGAATGAATGATATATCAGGAACAGTTCCAGAAAGTATCCTGGATTGTCAGTTTCTTGAAAGGATGGATTTGGGTAACAATAAGCTATCAGGTCACATACCTGAGGTGATTGCAAGTCTTCCTGCTTTACAAGTCCTTGATCTATCAAATAATAATCTCAATGGTTCAATACCAGCAAAGTTCGGTTATTCTTCGAGCTTGCTTCTTTTAAATATATCTTTCAATAATATCTCCGGTTCCATTCCCTCTGAAAAGGTGTTCAGATTGATGGGTAGCAGTGCATTTGCTGGAAATCCGAAGCTGTGCGGAGCACCCCTGAAGCCATGTTCTGATTCTGTGGCAATAATGGGAGGAAAAGGCACTAGGAAGCTTACATGGGTTGTGCTATTATGTGCAGTATCAGTTGTATTCATCTTGCTACTGGCTTTGGGAGTGCTTTATTTCCAACGGGGAATCAGAGGCCGGTGGAAGATGATCCCATTTACCGGTCTCCCCCGATTCAAAGCAAATGATGTTTTGAGAAGCTTCAACTCTGTGGATTCAGTTGGATCAGTACCATCCGCATCAGCTTCAGTATGCAAAGCAGTTCTGCCCACCGGAATAACAGTTTCAGTGAAGAAGGTTGAGTGGGAATCAAAGAGAATGAAGCTTATGTCAGAATTCATTATCCGAATGGGCAATGCAAGGCACAAGAATTTAATTATGTTGCTGGGATTCTGCTACAACAAGCATCTAGCTTATCTATTATATGATTACTTACCAAATGGTAATCTTGATGAGAAAATTAGTGTGAAAAGGGATTGGACAGCCAAATGCAAAATTGTAATCGGCATTGCAAGGGGACTGTGCTTCCTTCACCATGATTGTTATCCTGCAATTCCACACGGAAACTTGAAATCAAGCAACATTGTGTTTGATGAAAACATGGAACCACATTTGACTGAATTCGGGTTCAAATATCTGGTACAACTAAGTAAAGGTTTACTACCAGTGACAGAATTGAGCAGGGAAACAGGTATGCTGAACTACTTATATTCTTTGGTCTATAATAAACAACTTATTCACCATGTTAAACATACAAACCAAAGCATCAAAGTCTGAACTTTGAAGTGAATGTTATCGAAACTTAATAACCTTATGAGCATTTGAAAAATCCCAGATTGTGCAACCAAGGTAGTTGTTGCTTGTTACTTGCCTAGGTGAAAGTAGAATCTTAGTAACTATTGATTTGTATTCACTCCCAACAAGCAAAAAGAGCTACACTACTTTGAAACAGAACGTCAAAACAAGTCTATATAAGCCTACTGATTCAGAAGAAGATATCTTTGGTAAAGCTAAAGCATCTGATAACTTTGTTGTATATTGCTTCCTCTAACTGCCCTTTAGCTCTGAATTCTATTAGTCCATAGTCAATTCTAAATGTTTTTTCTTTCTCTCTCCTCTTTCTTTTTTTAAATTTTACAGGTCAATTCAACAATTCCCTGGAAGAAGAGCTCTATATGGATATATACAGCTTTGGGGAGATTCTTCTTGAAATCTTAACTAATGGTAGACTGAGAAATGCAGGTGAAAACTTACAGAGGAAACCAACGGAGATTCTTATGAGGGAAATATACGATGAGAATGAAGTCGGTTCCACAGGTTCATTACAAGAGGAGATAAAACTGGTTCTTGAAGTAGCAATGTTGTGCACTAGAAGTAGGCCGTCTGTCCGGCCCTCCATGGAAGATGCATTGAAGCTTCTATCAAGATTGAAGTCTCAATGAAATTGAAAGTAAGTTCGAAGCAATAAATCCTATTAGTTCACCACAAGACCACATTAAAGAACATAACTATATTTAGAACAAGTAGTTAACATAGCATTAGCATATATACGAGTAGATATGTTAGCTTGTATTTCATTTGGTTCATATGTTGTCTCTTTCATAATTTATTTAACTTTTTCTACTGTAAAATATTGTGTGTACTTCATAATTTGCTTTCTTTCAGTAGGTTATGTTTCTGTTCATTTTAGAGCAAAATCAATAATGTTAGAAGAGTGGGCATATATATTATATTCATTCAAAGCAGAATCTATCTCACAACTCAATGATTCAAAATCTGGGAAACATGTTAGTATCTAGTCTCTACTCAGCCAAATACCATATGTAATATGTTCAGGTTTTACCTCTTTTCTATGCAAATCTGATTCGATCAAAGCATAGGATGGGTTGGGGAGAGACATGCGATGGAAACAAAATTGTACTTATAGTTAATACCAATACTAACCTGGACATGGCCAGCCTAGACGGTCAATCCCATGGCGTGGCAATGCAAAGCCAGAAAACTGTGTCGAGGAAAAAGGCTCATCAAGGGCCTCTCTCCTCTCCTCCAGGGGCTATTTTGAATTTGCACAAGCACAACTGCTCCCTGGGGATAGAAGCTAAGGTATGCTGCGTGTGATCTAGATATCAGCAGTACTTTTTCAAGTTCTTCATATCATGCTGATCTGGGAGGAGAGCTCTGATCAAGTTCTTCAGCGTCAATATGTTACGGTCTGGCCAGTAAGCGATTGGTGGTTGTTTCTTAACCTGATCATAGGATTGTTTCTAGGATGTTACTACACAACCTGGAACACCACAGCAGGTACTGCACTCAACATTACAAAAGCAACAAAGAACACAGCAGCCATGACGATGTGAGAAATACAGATACTTTCTATTTTGGGATGCAACAATATTAAAGCAGCCTTGGATCAATCATCCCAGCACTAGCCACTAGGTGCAGCAAATGACATACACTAAAAAGCAGCAACAAACATGTCACCAACTTCAGCATCAAACCATTTTACTACACTACAGGTTCATCAGACAACAGCTCATACAGCTGCATAGAAAGTAGCCCAATTTAGCCATCCTCAGTAGGAAACAGAAACCCAGTTTTCTTCCTTATCTCTGTCGAAGAAGCAGTTCACTTCCAAAATAAAAAGCTTCTCAAACAGCTACTTCCTCTTCCCGAGTTCTGAGAGTACGCTTTATACAAGATAATATCCTCCAAGGTTACAAATGCAAGATAATATTCTCCTACTGTCTACTGATACACACACATTGCATTGTGCATTTTGCTCATCACAATTTGATACCAGAACCTCTGCATTACAATTACACTACACATGCAAATACAAGTAAGAGAAAAAATCTCAACCAAACTTTAGTGGTTGAGAAACAGTAATGCCAATGAGATGATGTCACCTCACGAATTAACAATTATACCCACACCAAGAAATTTGTGAGCGCAGAGTGCCCGCGTAAATCTATTTATTTTGTGTTTTGGTTGAGTCTCACCAACTAATAGCTTGACTGAGACTCTTGTTCTCGTTTGGAGTAATTCAATGATAGGTTAATCAGTTGTTGTCAATCACCTCAAAACCTCAACTTGGAACAATTGAATTAGAAAATCAAATGTATGTTGTTTCTGGATTCAGAATTCAAAATACATCAAAATCCAAATCTAACAAAACTGAATCACTACATCAAATTTGAATCCAAACCTTGCAATCTGGAAGCAAGAGCATTAACAACACCATCAAAGCTATCAAATTGAGAGCTCACCAGATCAATCTTCACCCCAAGCCTCTCCGCCCCCGCCGCCGTGACCGGCCCATGCGCCGCCGCCAGCAGCTCCGGACACTTCCTCCTCACCGCCTCCCAATCCCACCCGAGCTCCCGTAAGCTCCTCAGCAACCCTTCCACTTCCGCAGTGCTCGTAAACACAACAGCATATAGCTCTCCCTCCTCGCACCGCCGCAGCACCGCCGCCGCGCACTCCGGCCCCGCCCATCGCGTCTCATACGCATCAGCCCTAACCGGAACCCAACCGCTCGCCTCTAGCTCCTTGAGAAAATCAGGCACCACCGGTGGCTCCTCAAGGCCGATCACAGCCGGAACCGGACACAGCACCTTCCGACCCCTCCCGGCCCCGAGCGCCGCCACTAATCCGCTCGGAGTCGCGGTCTGAGGCACTAATACGCTCAACCGATCCAAATTCGCGCAGAACTTGATCAAAATCTCGCCGTCGATGAGCTCGGAGTCCTTGCCGAGGGCGGCGATTGTGAAGGCGTCGCCGCGCGGCGGAAGTGGAGGCTCGGAGAGAGCATCGAGTGCGGATGAGAATGATGCGATTCCGGCACGTGAAGTGAATGCAACGCCGGAAAAGGACTGGAGGTTTTGGGAGGTGAGGAAGGGTTTGAGGTTGGACAGGGTTTGTGGTGTGGATTCGACGATGACGGTGGGACACCAGAGAGGAGAGAAGCCATTTCCGGCGAGGAGGTGGGACAGCCTGGGGGCGTAGTTTGGTGGAGTGGTGAAGGCCACGGCGGGCGTGGCGGCGGAGAGCGGTGGCCGGATTGGGTGGTTGTTCATAGTCACGGTGGCGCGTAAAAAAATTGGCCAGTATAGTTGGTATCTTTTGGGCTCTGTTTGAAAATAAGTTAAAAAGCCCAAATTAAACTATACATGACAAGGCCTGAAGTGAATGCGCCCAACTAGAGCTGGCAAATCAGGTTTCGTGTTGTTGAAGCCTAACCCGAACGCGACATGAAAGCACTTCAGATTTTAGACTAGATTCCTGTTTTCAGACACAAAATGCAATGATTTATCTGAAATGTAATGCTATAGTATAAAGTAAGGTGTTGACTGCATCACTTTCGACCTTGGGTAAAGACTTATTTCATAGACAGATGGAAATCCCACCATTCTTGCAACGGTCTTGTAAACTTATCCTGAAAGCACTTCGGATTTCGGACCGAATTTTTGTTTTCAAACACAAAATTCAATGATTTGCCTGATTTGACCCCAAATTTTGTAAGATAAATCCGACTCGGAAGTTGGTTGGGTTCGGGTCTGGCAAAAGTAGTGTCAGATGCACGCGGGTACGAGTCCAAATTGCCAGCTCTATCCCCAACTATCTTTATACTCACATCATGTCCCGCCAAAAAAATTTCCCGCCGAAATATCTCACATAAACTCCGAAACGACCAGTTTCAGTCCTCTAGAGAGAGAAAGTGACCGTTTTTCTAGAGAGAGATTGAGAGATGTCTGGGTGGGATGAGGGGCAAGTGTACTACAGCGACCAGGCTCAGTTCCCTCGCGGCGGCGCCGGCGATCCGGAAGCTGCCGCCTCCCGACACTCCGTCCTCCGCTAGTTCAAAGAATTCATCCGCGCATTCGAGACCGAGAAGAAAGAGTTTCCGTACAGAGATGCCCTTACCAATGATAAATCCAAGTCCCTTCTCGTTAACATGGAAGATTTGGACGCCTTCGATGCGGATCTGCCTGCCAAGCTCCGCTCCTCCCCCTCGGATTATCTTCCCCTGGTACCCTAATCTGATCAGAATCTATGTGTTTAACCCTAAAATGTTCGGTTGTTGGATGTGTATTGATTCATAAATGGAATTGTGTATATGTGAATTTGTAGTTTGAGACGGCGGCGGCGGAAGTTTTGGCAAGTTTGAGGTCGAAGGTCCCTGGAGAGAGTGGAGAAATGGAGGAACCGGTCACTGGGGAAGTCCAAATTTTGTTGACTTCAAAGGAGGATCCAGTGTCTATGAGATTACTTGGGGTGAGTGGGTTTGATTTTGATTCTATTTCTATGGAAATTGGATATTTTGAGAAATTATTAGGTTTTCATCAGTTAATTGGGGGCTTTTAGTTGAACTAGGTTTGTTAGGTTTTTTGAACTATTCTGATTTTAGGGTGGTTTGTTTGTATTTGATGGGTAGGCTCAATACATATCAAAACTTGTCAAGATAACTGGGATTACAATTGCTGCTTCAAAAACAAAGGCAAAGGCAACCTATGTGACTCTGTTGTGTAAGAATTGTAAGAATGTCAGGACAGTTCCTTGCCGTCCAGGCCTTGGCGGTGCAATTGTCCCTCGATCATGTGACCACATTCCTCAGGTTTATTGGACACTTTGCATTTTAGTTCGTTTTTTTTTTCCTGTATTATATTTTGAACTATGGGGAAACTGACTGAAACTTTTGTAGCCCGGTGAAGAACCTTGTCCAATAGATCCATGGATTGTGGTTCCTGATAGGAGCAAGTATGTTGATCAACAGACCCTCAAATTGCAGGAGAAGCCAGAGTTAATGATCTGCTTGTTGTGATGATAAGATTGATGTTAATGATCTTTATTTTATTGATAAATCTTTCTTTGGACCTCAAAGGACGTTCCTACGGGGGAGCTCCCTAGAAATATGCTTCTTTCATTGGATCGTGCTCTTGTTAAATCAATCGTACCTGGCAGGAGATTGACTATCATGGGAATATATAGCATCTTTCAAGCTGCTAATTCTTCCACCTCGTAAGGATTATTATGTTATGCACAATACTGTGTTAATTGATTTATTTATTTCAGCGCTAATAAATGTTGAATCCTTTTAAAAATTTGTTGGTTTTGCAGCCACAAAGGAGCAGTAGCAGTTAGACAGCCTTATATTAGGGTTGTAGGAATTGAAGAAGCTAATGAGGGTAACTCTCGAAGTCATTCCGACTTTACTCAAGAAGAGGTAAATGTTAAATCAGCATGAAAGCTTTTCATTTAAAACTGTACTATCTCTTTCACACTGCACCTCTTGCTTCGCTGTCCGGCACAAGTAAGCTGATATTTTAAATAACGCATATTTTCCATGCTATCATATCCAACAGAAATGATGAAGCACTGAAGCAGCCATCTATCTTTCCTTGTTATGACACCATTATTTTAACTTCTGTTTTACATTTTCCATGCAATGATGGATTTGAACGTAATGGACAATTAGTTTTAAGTTTAAAAGATTGCTACATGATTCTTTTTATGCTAGTCAAACTGTTGAGAATGGTGCTGCTGATGTCTCAATCTTACATTGAATTCCCCTCTCCTTCATCTCCTCCTAAACCATGATAGCAAGTAGCAACCAATTTAGGACAAAACATTTAACCTGGGCCTTTTTTATCATTTTAATTTATGTGATGGTATTGTTTGCAGCAAGAAGAATTTAAGAAATTTGCCTCTGATCCTAATGCATACAAAAACATATGCTCCAAGATTGCTCCCTCAATTTTTGGTCATGAAGATGTGAAGAAGGCTGTGGCTTGTCTTTTATTTGGAGGATCAAGGAAGGTATGTATCATATACCTGGATCTTCCGATATGCATGGAGTTTACTTACTGAATAACCAACATCTTTAAATACAGAGTTTGCCAGATGGTGTCAAGTTAAGGGGTGATATCAATGTGTTACTTTTAGGGGATCCATCCACTGCTAAATCACAGGTTAGTTCTATGTTTATGTAGGCTTTGTTCAACGTATTGGTAAATGAAAATACTATAAGCACCAGAAGGAAACCAATGAACTAAAACTAAAAAAACTGCATTATTCAGTCTTTTTTCTCCCTGTTTCTATTTAAGTAATCTATTGCATGTATAGTTCTGTCTTGATTTAATTACTTGCTGATTGGTATTTGTGTTTGTGAAGTTTCTCAAGTTTGTTGACAAGACAGCTCCAATAGCTGTTTATACATCTGGAAAGGGCTCATCAGCTGCTGGTCTTACTGCATCTGTAATCCGTGATAACAGCTCTGTAGGTTCTTGATCTTCTTTGACGTCATATAGATCATATTTTTTTATTTCATTTTTTTCTTTACTGTTCTGGATATGTGTATTATGAACTTTCAAATTTGCTGTGGTACTAATTCTCATATCTGCTTCATTCAGCGTGAATTTTATCTAGAGGGAGGAGCAATGGTTTTGGCAGATGGAGGTGTAGTCTGTATTGATGAGTTTGACAAGATGAGGCCGGAGGACAGGTACTTTCAAATACAAGTAGATCTTGCTGAACCATTATGTCTTTACTCTTGGAATTTTTTAATAATTGTAAATACTTGATGTGGCTCAGGGTTGCTATTCATGAAGCCATGGAGCAGCAAACCATATCCATTGCCAAAGCAGGAATCACCACAGTTCTTAATTCTAGAACCTCCGTGCTTGCTGCTGCTAACCCTCCATCAGGACGTTATGATGATCTTAAGGTTCACTGGAACAGTTCCCATCGTCAATATTCCATTTTCTTATTATAATGCTTGCATATTTAAGTCTGATGACAAACAGTAAACGAACTTTTTGTTGAGTTAATTACTAACAGTAGTTTGTTTTGCAGACTGCACAGGATAATATTGATTTGCAGACAACAATTCTTTCTAGATTTGATTTAATCTTCATTGTGAAAGATATCAGGATGTACAGTCAAGATAAGGTATTCAAAACCATCATGCTTAGCTAAGATATTTTGTTGGAAGATGCATTTTGATGTTGCAAGGAAGAGAAATTGCCCAATCTTGTATGGCATTAGAACACAACTTCATGCTTTAAAGATGAAGTGTTATTAAACATTATCTTTTTGCAGAAAATATAATAGTTAAATTTAGAACATATATTTGAATTTTGAAGGCTGAATGAACAAGTTTCATGACATTAATGATGAGTCCATTTCAGAAGCAAAATATTTTCACATCCTATTCAAATGCACGCCTCCCTATCTGATTTGGGGTTGAGGCTTTATTGGGTTTTCATTATATACTGTTGTGGAGTAATTGAACGTTATCACACTGCAGATAATAGCTAGCCATATCATTAAAGTCCATGCTTCTGCGGATGCGGTATCTGGGGACTCTAGAGTTTCTCATGAAGAGAACTGGCTGAAAAGGTACATGCTACCAATTGTGGTCATATACTGTGCACAATTTGGCAGTCAAATATCGACGGGATGCTAAACTGTTTGAATTGCAATATTTGCAGATACATAGAATATTGTCGAACTAACTGTCACCCTCGCTTATCAGAATCCGCAGCAACAAGGTTGCAGCATAATTATGTTCAGATCAGACAGGTATTATTTTGGCTATCTCCTGTAATAGAAAAGAATATCGAGGAAATGAATTTTGAGTTCAGTCTAATGAGTGCTCAAATAGATGTTACTTGTCATTGGAACTCAGGAAATCCATCTAACTATGAGGTTGCGTGTAGTAACTGATCAAATCGTGGAATAACTGGGAGCTATTAAGAATAAATTATCGGGGAGGAATATAACTATATAAGTTATATACATAATTCTACTGCAATCATAGTGGGAATATCTGTGGTGTGCACAGTTGTGTTCTATTTAATGTAGTGTTATAGACCTGTATTTATGTATTGGAAGAAAATGACAAAATTGTGTTGACTTTGTTATCTATGCTTTACATGTCTATAAGTTTTTTGTATATAGCTGTTTGTAATCTACTTATCATAAATACTTCATATTCAGTTACTTTATTCACATTGTGGATGATGTACTGTACTCTATTTGATGGTTAAAAACCCAATCCAATCATTCCATTTGTGGGGGTCTCCTTTCTAAATTGATTGCTGGACTGCTTCTATACTATCCATGTTTTCTTTATTACCTGTCTGGGCGAATGATCTTTCAACTAGCATTTGATCATTGTGGTGCTTGTAGGATATGAGACAGCAAGCAAATGAAAGTGGAGAAGCAGCAGCTGTACCAATTACTGTAAGGCAATTGGAAGCTATTATAAGATTAAGCGAGGCACTTGCCAAAATGAGATTGTAAGTATTGGTCTTAAATCTACAGTCTGGGTATGGTTTTCTTCAAGAAACTGAATGGTTTGTTGTTGGAATTTGAAACTTAAATAACCCATCAAACTCCAGTTGAAGCAGTCTGGTAATTTTGAGTTTCAAAACTTGTTTTGACAACATTTGAAGAGTGCAGCACATTCTACCAACTTCTAATGTCTAATGAGTATTCCTATTATCCTCTCAGAAAAATGTCTCTTCAGTGAACAAGTATGGCGATTAACTACAACAAGGCATTTTAAATGACTTGAGATTGCATATTGAAATTTTTACATTTGATGAAATTTGAATTGTTCCCTTGAATTTCCATGATTGCATTTGAAGGTATAAATTTGTACCTGTAGGATTAAAAATGGCAGCCATCACTTAAAAGCGATCACATGTATATCTGACACCACTTTATGAAAATTTCAACGGGTGCGAATATGGTGATTATTTGTGTTGCAAATGCTACAATAACACATCCTTAAATAAGGTCCATCTGCTCAGAAACCATGGGGGTCAACATGAGTTACAGTTTGAAACTTCTTGCAGCTCAATTATGCTATGTGCTTTCAGGTCCCATGTTGCCACTGAGGACCATGTTCTGGAGGCAATAAGGCTATTCACTGTTTCCACTATGGATGCAGCACGGTCAGGAATAAATCAACAAGTGAATCTTACAGGGGAGATGGCAAATGAGATAAAGGTTTGTAAGAGATTGTATACTACCAGTCTTCTACTTCTATTAACTCCTGATTCGAACATAATTATTGTTCTTTCTTCCAAAACAGCAAGCTGAAACCCAGATAAAGAGAAGAATCGGGATAGGGAACCACATTTCTGAGAGAAGGCTGATTGATGAGCTAACTAGAATGGGGATGAACGAGTCCATTGTAAGTATCTATGCTTAGTGGTGCCTCAATGTTAACATTCTATTATTTATCAAACCACTGTATCACCTTCACTCGCATTTTCAACATGGTTGATCTACAAGACTTCTGGCTTAGAGTAAAACAT
This sequence comes from Pelargonium nanum, assembly GCA_036897485.1. NCBI lineage: Eukaryota > Viridiplantae > Streptophyta > Magnoliopsida > Geraniales > Geraniaceae > Pelargonium > Pelargonium nanum. The sequence continues at coordinate 13,584 of JAYMTF010000269.1, forward strand.
ACAATCTCAGTAGTTAGCTTTAGTGTTCACTTTGTAATTTAGTTCTAATTCAGATGCCATTATAATTTGTCAGGTAAGAAGAGCTCTCATAATCATGCACCAGAGAGAGGAAGTGGAATACAAACGAGAAAGGCGCATGATTTTGCGAAAAGCATAGTCTATGGCAGTGTTTTTGTGCTTCGTGTCTTTTTAGCAAAATAGTGAGATGGACTATCCGTTAATGGCTTTACTGTTTTTCTGTAATCTCTGTAGTCTAGAAAATAGGAAAATAGAGGTTTCACATCACTTGTGATGATATTTGTAATGCTCATGGCTATAAGTTTTTGGAAAAGCACAAGCAAAAATGTTTTATTTTTGGTTTTGTTCGTTATTGTAGTGCTCATGGCTAAAAGATTAGTCAGCTCTTTGGTACAAATTTAATTTATTTGTGCAACAAATATAAAGAATAATAATTCCATGTGTCGATTTCTTACCAAATTCGTCTTAATTAGACTTGTTATTCCGATTGATTTATCATACTAACTCCTCGTATTAGATTCACTTGTAAACGTCGCGCTATTATCTATGCCTTTAGTATATGCTAGTTTGTGATAATATGACTACTACAACTATATCGGTTCTTTTAATGTTTTTATCTATTAAATCACATTTTGGTAGTCTTGTTGTCTTACGAACATTTGAGACCCTGGGAATCAGATTACTCACGATATGATTGTTGATTTTGTGTTGGATATGTTGTTAATAGGGTCTGTAATTCTCAATTTATTTAAATATTAATTGATGAGTTGAGCCCGTGGACAATGAGACTCGAACTCAAGATCTGTCTCTTGCTACTTTCCAAAGTGGTTGATAGTTGTGAGTTGTGACAGCACAGTAGGGTTCATAAACAAAAACTGGTTGGTGATTGTAGAGTTGGGTATGCTTCTGCTGACCTCTAACCCTACCGCTACGATGCTTCTCTCCAATTTCAAATCACCACCGTTCTCCGGCGGTTTTCTCCACCGCACCAGAAGAGCCACAACCTCTCTTTCGCCGGCGTTTTCAGCTCCAGCTCGATCCTCCTTCTCCTCTTCTCTCTCTCCATCATCTCCTCTCAGGTCATTTTCACTCTCTTATTTTTATCTCTCTGTATATCGCTTCTGCACCTCCTCAACTACATTCTCAACATCTACAGATACGCAGTGCTTGGTGCTGGCTTTGCTGGTCTCTCTGTTGCTTGGCATTTGCTCAAGGTGAATCCTCTGTGTTACCATAATTCTATAAGCCAACCCTTAAAATTGCCGTTTCTTTTGAATTTTGTATTCTGTGGATGATATTTTTGTTGCAGCATAGTTCTAAGGATTTGCATTTGCACATTGACTTGTATGATGAAGTTGGTATTGGTGGAGGCGCGTCTGGGGTTTCCGGAGGACTCCTTCACCCTTATTCCCCTAAAGGTTGTCATCACCATCTTCTAATGTATGCCAATCTTGTTTGTTTACATAATCGAATTATATTCACATTTGTATATTGATTCATTTCCCGAATTGGTTATTTTGTTTTCAATTTCAATTTTGTGGTCTTGTTTATTTAAATTCTAGCAGCTAAACTTCTTTGGCAGGGTGCCGAGTGCTGGAAAGAGTGTTTAAACCTCTTAAGTGTTGCAGAAGGAGCAGTTGGGTTTAAAGCATCAAACGGTGAAGTCGAACGGTTGAGTCAAAATCGGGAAGAATTCATAGTGCGTAGAAGGTCTGTTCTTTACTTATTTTTCATTGCAGAACTATTCTTCTTGTGGGTTTTGATTACCTTCAGTCTCCTTGGTCAGATGCTTTGTTTCATTGACTAGTTTTGATCTTCTACTATTATATATAATGCTTGGATTGTTGTTAGTACTTGAAACTACTGGTAGGAATTTCCGCCATTTTTTCTACCAATTGAGTAGAATTCGGAGCAATTATTTGTAGTCAGAATCAACTTAGGTCTTAGAGTCCTTTGCTATCTTTTTATTTATCCATGTATTCAGATTAGAGACCCGCTATTAGGTTCTACTGGTAGAACCAACATCTATGATATATTATTCATCAACAGATGCTTATGATACAATTGGCTCCTGGCAGGGGAATCTTGAGACCAGCATTGAGCATGAAGAGTTTGGATATATTGAATGATGTAATTCCCTTCAGAACATGAATATTAGCTATCTAGTTTTACATTTTTTTTTTCATATAGTAATTGTGCTATCTTCCTCTTGGCCTTGTTAGAACGCTCAGAACTGCCTTGCTAGTTGTAGAATAGAGACCATGGATACGGATGCTGCTCAGGAACTCGTACCCAATTTACACATACCTTTCAACTCAGCCTTTTATATGCCTGAAGCTGTAAATATCAACCCTCAACGTTATCTCCAGGTTTGACGAACTAAATGACTGGTTAATATATAACTGTAAATCTATTTTTTCTCTATGTTATTTTTTTTGTGTGCTTGTTCCTTAGGCACTCTTCTTAGCATGTCAGAACTTAGTGAAAGAACTTTCAACTTCAGGTGTTGGCATAAAAGAGTTATGCTTGCACAAGAAATCTGTTTTTGAGCTCCTTGAATTAGAAGGTAACAACCATGCATTATTTCCGTTTCCTAGACAAAACAAGTTATCTTGTTCTCCATTTCCCTTCCTCTGGATCTGGCCAGCTACTATGGTATGGCATAATTTTTTGGTTATTAGAAATTTAAGCAAATAATAGGATTCATGAAGCTTCATTAGTAAATAAAGAAGGTTCAGTTATAATTAAATTTAATAGATAGAAGAAGACATCTGACCATTTATATTTGTAATTGACAAGTAAAATTACAACCCTGTAGAAGCAAATTAAGGATTTACAGGATAAGAAAGTTGATTCAAACTCTCTAGAATAAGTAGCATACAACTTGCCTTGTTTATGTTGCTATAGCACCAAAGAATAGGGAACTCCATTTTAAAAAAAATATGGGTAGATGTTGGAATTGGATATCTTAAAGATATTAACTTTGTTTTTCTTCTTCCTTCAAGCTTTTTTTATACTTAACTTTGGTCATAGGATTTAGGTTAGCCAATCATCATTGATGATTCAGTTCTGATTTGTCTGTATTAATTTTGAAGATTTGGCCTGCTCGTCATGTCAGAACTTATTTATTTTATGAGGACACTTCAGCCAGTTCAGATCACACTTCAGAGCCTAATAGCATTTTACGCATTTCAGGGGACTATGACGCTGTGATAGTTTGCTTAGGTGCCAAAGCGGTCATGCTTCCAGAGCTCTCTGGTAGACTGCCTTTGAGGACATGCAGAGGTGTCGTTGCTCACCTTCAGCTGCCTGATGATATAGGGTAAACATGTTTTTTTTTTCTTTTCTTTTTTTGATAGGAGGGTAAACATGTCTTGTTCTATGAATAAAGTAGCAAGCCAGAGTGTTTCAGTCCAAGGGTATGTGGACACTTTACATATATGAAGGGGGTTAATTTTCATCATGAATGCATTCAGATAAAGTATTATCATTGCCATAACTATGGATTCTTTGCTTTGCATTCTGCTCCAACTCTGCAAAAACCATCTCTACCGACTACCCTGAACAGGGATGGAGCCAGAGTATCCGAGATTCTAGGCAACCCCTAAAATCCATCCCTGACCTGAGGTGCTAGCAAAAAAAAAATTGCTCTCTGTCTAAGGATAAGTTAGAAGCAACTGTTCCTTGTGGAGAGAGTTGGTTGTGAAAGCAATGCAAGTACAAAATGGAATGACTTTCGCCTTATGTGTCCAAATGTCTCTCGGAAATATATTTTATTCTTACAAAACTGATTTTTTTGAATCATTTCATTTGTTTCAGAGAAGAATATCCAGACCATGGCCCCTCAATTCTGTCAGATGCATGGCTTGCGGTCCAGGGGCCTCGCAATCTGTATATGGGCTCGACGTGGGAATGGAAATCAAGAGATTCTTCCCCGAATGTCTCAGCAGAAGAGGCGTCAAAAGCTCTTCAAGAGCTTCTACCAAAGGCATCTAGTTTTTATCCAACTATAAAGGACTGGATCCTAACCGGAGCAAGGGCAGGTCTGAGGGCAATGCCACCACTCACTGCCAATGGATCACTCCCTCTTTTGGGTTGCATTGATGATATTGTTGGCACAAATCACAATTGTAAATATTGGTTATTCGGTGGACTTGGTTCGAGGGGTTTGTTGTACCACGGCTGGCTAGGAAAATTGTTGTCGCTGGCCGTGCTGTCCTGTAACGAACAACTCATTCCATCTGAACTAACTTCTTGGAAGAATAATAGATAATTTGAAGATTCTTGGAAGTGTATGTAGTGTTAATATTTTGATGTGTTTTGCAGTGGAATCATGGAATTGATTCAAGATAGATAGAAGAAAAAACAATTAAAATTGTAATATACTTTTCTAAATGTATATTAGCCCATGAATCTCTTTCTTTGTTTTCTTTTGTTTTGAATGTTGTTTCAACAAATAGTCTTGTCTTCCTCTAATACTTTGAAGAAAAAAAAAGAATAATAAGAAAGAATGAAGTGGAAGGCAATGTTTAATTCAATGCTATGTCCTCTGTTAACCAAAAACAAAAAATAAAAAATAAAACCTCTACTCCATTCCTTCTTTTGCCTTAATAACCCCAATGTACATTTTTTAAAATTTAAATTAATGATCATCTTTGCCTCCCTTGGATGATTAATTAGATTGTGTGGTGTTGCTGGATATTGTTGTCTCTGTCAAAGCCCCTGATTCTTAGCAAGGTTTGTTGGCATTTCCAGATGGTTTTGAGCTGGTTTCTTGGCAAGCTCAGCAATATCAGACAACTCCACTTTGCTAGTGCCTACTTTTCTGTAAAATCCTACTTTGTTGTGAAAGTAGTAGTCTTCAGTACCAAAAAAACCATTTGAAAGTTAGTAAAACTGTAAAAATTTATGTGTCTTGTGATTTTGTTGATGAGTAGTTTCTTACTAATTTTGTTGATGATATCATGTTCCAGATTTGCTACTCAACGCGGCACGAATGATGAACTTGAGGACGTCAAGAGGCAAGTATGTGACTAAGGAAAAGCACCAGATGACGCCCGCCCATCTCCAGCCAATCCCTTGAATACCAGCAAAGTTCCAGTCTGCATAGACTGCAATTAGTGTAGCCAGCTGAATCAACCAAAAGAAGATACAGGTTAGAACATTTGTAATAGTAGCTGATATGTAAGTGATGGTATAAGATAAAAGAAAATGAATGCACTAACCATCTGAGCTGCGAGGAAAGCGAACATAAGCATGCTACCTGGGCGTTCCAGGAAGGACCAGCTTTGGGAGCGTGTCACGAAGATGAGTGCCATACTTATGATGCTCACTTGGAGGTATATAGCCGCGTTGAGCTCATCTTCGTTACCACTTATCATCCTCACATCAAAATGGTCCTACAAAGATTGACAAAAATGTAAGTTATGCAATTCACTAGTATAGTATCCCATTCTTCAACTCTTATGTTATAGTTGGTTTGGTTTGGTTTGGCTTAGTTTGGTTCACTTACTGCGAAGAAATTGATTCGTATAAGATAAAAGAAGAGGACTGATACGAGGGCCATGTAGGTTCCAAGAACAATCCCAGTGGCGAAGATTTCATTGAGCTTCCACGAGTCGGGCTTAGGGGAAGGCTTCACCCTGTCCGTGGAGATGGTCATGATGGTCCCATCGTTCAAGATAGCGATGATGAGAATCATGAAAGGCGAGAAATTGAACTTATAGATGAGAGCAAGGAGCATGAATCCAAGCACAATGCGGATTGTGATGGACACTGCATAGATGGTGTAGTTCTTCATCCTCTGGAAGATTGCTCTGCTTGTCAACACGGCGCTCACAATCACACTCAGTCCCGGCTCTGTCAGGACTATGTCCGATGCACTCCTGGCTGCATCAGTTGCATCCGCCACTGCAATCCCAATGTCCGCCTTCTTCAGAGCCGGGGCATCATTCACACCATCTCCAGTCATTCCCACTATGTGCTTCCTCTCTTGCAGTCTCTTCACAATCTCATACTTATGCTCTGAAGCACAGAAGTCAGTGCACATCAGGTGCACATCAGATGCACATCAAAACACAAAAAGCAGTATCTTTTGCTGAATTAGTTAAGTGAACAATGTGAATATTACCTGGGAAGACGCCGGCAAATCCATCAGCTTTCTCAATGAGATCATCAATGGAAATGGAAGAAGTATCATTCCCTTGGCCAAGCAGGGAGGTTGAGGGATACATGTTGGTGCCCATCCCAAGCCTACGCCCGGTCTCTATACCAATGGCAAGCTGGTCACCAGTGATCATCTTCACATTTACACCAAGATCAATAGCCCGGCGGATTGTTTCTGCACTGTCATGCCTCGGGGGATCAAAGAGAGGCAAGAGACCCACAAACTCCCATGGCGCCCCAGGAGAGTCCTTGTTCTTATCCGGAATAGACTAATCACACAATTCCAAGTTAGAAAACTCACGTCATGATAGTTAAAACTTAAAACCCTAGTGAATTGACACACCCACCTGATGAGCAACACCAAGAGATCTCAGACCGCGTTGCGCGAAATTGTCAATGACATCAAGAGCCCTCTTCTTGACATCTCCTTTCAGGTCACAGAGCTCAATGATCTGCTCAGGAGCACCCTTGCTGCTCCTATACCAATTGCCATCACTATCATAATAAGTAATGGCGGTTCGCTTCTCAACCGGGTTAAAGGGCAAGAAATGAACCTCAGTGATCCCAGCTCTAGCCTGCTTGGGATCAGACAACATACCAACCATTGAAGCATCAATAGCATCTTGATTTTCAACCCTGGAAGCTCTAGCTGCATGGAGCAAAAGGGTCTCCTTATCCATGTTGCTCGCAAAGACCTCGACCAGGCTCTTGTCCACTGTAAGCTTGTTGAGAGTAAGTGTCCCAGTTTTGTCACTGCACAGAACATCCATACCAGCCATCTCTTCAATGGCTGTCATTATTTTGGTAATAGCACCTTGCAGGGAGAGGCTGTGAGACCCAATAGCCATTGTCACAGAGAGCACTGTGGGCATGGCGATTGGGATGCCTCCAATGAGAAGCACGAGCAAGTTGTCAATGCCTTCTCTGTAAGGCCTGTTCTGGATTGGATACATCACCACAATCTCGATCGCCACTCCCACAGCAATCGAGCAGATACAGAAGTTACCAATGGACGTCAACACCTAAATAAATTGAAAAGTATCAGCAAATTCTCTTGTAGGAAAAACATCAAACAGTTGGTGGGGATGAATTGTAAAGTATTAGCAAATTCTCTTGTAGTAAAAACATCAAACAGTTGGTGGGCATGAATTAGTATTAGCAAATTCTCTTGTAGGAAAAACATCAAACAATTGGTGGGCATGAATTATAAAGTATTAGCAAATTCTCTTGTAGGAAAAACATCAAACAGTTGGTGGGCATTAATTAAAAAGTATCAGCAAATTCTCTTATAGGAAAAACATCAAACAGTTGGTGGGCACGATGTTGCATCATGCAACCGAAATAGCTAAGGGAGCATTCAGGTTGTTCCAATAAGATAGCTACCTGTTGGAAGTGACCGACATTGTTGGTGCTGTCGACGAGGTGAGCCGCCTTGCCGAAGAAGGTGTTGACGCCGGTGGCGATGACTAGAACCTCGATCTCACCTTGCTTGCAGGTGGAACCGGAATACACCTGCTCTCCTGGGTTCTTGGTCACAGGTAACGACTCGCCGGTAAGGGCAGACTGGTCAATCTTGAGAGGGTCTCCTTCCAGGAGACGGCCGTCGGCGGGAACAATGTCTCCGAGCTTGATGCTTATAATATCTCCGGGTACTAAAATGGCCGCGTCTTGCTCGCTCCATTTTCCATCTCTGACCACCTTGGACTTGGGAGCAAGACCGGCCATGAGGGCGGCGGCGGCGTTGCCGGCGTTGTTTTCTTCAATGAAACTGATCGTAGCGTTGATAATGAGCAAAACGGTGATACCGATGAAGTCTGGCCAGTCCGGAGGCTTGCCTCCTCCTTGGGCCAAGACAATGGCCATGATCGCAGCAGCTTCCATGACCCATGACAGAGGGTTCCACATAAAACCCAGAAATTTCAGAACCTTGGACTCCTTTTTCTCCTCCAGTTTGTTGGGACCGAACGTTTGGAGCCTCTTCTCTCCTTCCGATGATGTCAAACCTTCTCTGCCACATTTTAACACCTTAAACACTTCTTCGACCGGAACTTTCTCCTGCACATATATTAATATCATGTCATTGTTGTCATGCATAAATATACATACAATGGCGGAGCTAGAACATGTTCTCCTTTTGGAGGGTGGCATAGGTTGTTGCCACCCTCAGCTCCGCCACTGTATGCATAATATGATTAGATCATATGAAAGGATGATTACAAGATCGATGTTTTTGCTCTTGATCTCCTCGAGGGAGACCGTTGAGGCCATGCCGAGAGACCAAGCCGAAGAAGATTGTATACAGGAAAATAAAAATTACGTACAAAAAACTTTTTTTTATAACTTTTTTTCTTTGTAGATTACAGGAAGAAGAAGGGGAGATGGAGAACCGAATCAGGGTCTCCTCCCTCCTTCTTAACGTATATTTGTTAAAACAACACTCTTTTTTTTGCTTTTTATTTTTCTTCTTTATGGAATTTAAGTGTAGGCCTCTTCTTTCATGAACTGTTGAGGACCAGCTGGGACTTGTGAAAGAGATTCTTTTGTCTCCCAGAAGTCAGAAGAAGCCTATAGATTTCTGGGTTCTCTGCAAGTTTTTATATGGTTTTGACGGTCAAATGATGGTTGGTTTGACGGTTGAATCCTCAGAGCAGATCAATTGTGGCAATCCGATGTCTGCGCCAACCCAGTTGTTGCTGTCGCCATTTTGATTCGAAGGTATGTTTAAGGTTTGGTTGGATCAAAATATGGAATTTTAACTAATTTTTAACCACCTTTTACGGAGTGCACCAAATACTTTTTTCAATTTTAATTTTATCAACTGTTTAATATAATACATGGACACGTGTATTTATTATATTAGTCCAATGTTAACTGTTAAGTGCAAAGAAGATTTCTTCTATTTTAGGAAGGTTCATGAGTTAAATTATAGATACAATGTCATAAATTTGGTAACTAAAATCAAGTCTGCAAATTGGTAGTTTGTCGCAATATGCGACAAGTTAATATGTAGCATAGTTGTGACGAAACATTTGTGACATGATTACGTCAAGATTTATGACATATTACCGGTTTAATCAATATTGATAATCACTCAGTGGCAGAGTGGATAGGTGCTCGCCTTTCATCCTTGAGGTCCCGGTTTCAAGCCACCGTCAAGAAAATGGTGTTTGTATAATAGGTGTGTGTTGTAATGTGGGTTTATATAATAACAATGATAATCACTCTATAAATATGACAATTTTGCAATAAAATACCTACATATATTTTTGTGACATGAGTGCTACATGGTTGCAACATAAATTTTGCCCATAGAGACACACAGTTGTTGGTTGCTTAATTGGGCCTGGTCTCGCTGTGGGCCGGCAGCTCCACTATCTCTCTTTATGTTAGAGCTGGAATTTTTAGAGCCAAAGGAAGAAGACTGTGATCTTGAAAATGGTGAAATATTGAAATATTTGATGGCGTTGATTTTCTAAGAGTCATAAATGATAGTCCTAGAAGAATTTTATTCAATGAGTTTTCTTGTTGAGAGTGGAATCTGCTGGAAAGACAATGACCGCCTTAGGATGCAAATTGTTACGAGCAGAAAGAATGTGTCCCCCTTAAACGCTTTATGAGCAGTTTTGGTCATGCGAGATACTCGATCTTATATTTGTTATACAGATTTTGATTCAGATATAACATCGTTGTCTTAATTTGTATATTGTGTTTGACCCCGACCCTTACTCTAAAAGCTAGAGTTTGAGGCGTCACACGAGGCTGATTCTCGGAGTCCGTTACAAAATGTCTTGCTAATGTAAATACACCTAACATAGACGAAAACTGAAGTCATTTGATAGGTGTCACAAAGAGCCAAAAGGTACAAAAACTAGTCAATTCTCTGGTTTATATTGCCAATTTTGATTTCTCTACCACCTAACATAATTGGTTTGACTAGATGAGGATGGTTTGAATTGTCCTTGTCCTCCAACAATTTTTGTATGATCCAAGTGACAATTTGAATACAACTTTTGTTGCTTGATCATGATGATACTAATTCATTTCTAGAGTATTCTTCCATGGCAGCATCTAGAGGTATCACTGTTTTGTTGCTCATAATCTGCCTTGATCTTGAACTTGAGTGTTCTGATGCAGGATCATGGATACAAGCTGGTTATTGGTATGTTGATAGTGAATCCCCTATCCCGGACATAGATTCCGCCTTGTTTACTCACCTTATTTGTGCTTTTGCTAATGTTAACTCTTCGAGCTACGAGCTCTCGATCTCTTCCTCGGATCAACAATACTTCTCCAGCTTCATCAGCATCGTCAAGCGCAAGAACCCTTCGGTTCTCACACTTATGTCCATCTGGGATGGGCAGAATGCAACGTATCGATCCATTTTAGGCGAAAAACTGAACTCCTCTGTGTTTTCTCTAATGGTCTCACAATCTTCCTTCAGAAAGTCCTTCATTGAGTCCTCAATAAGCACAGCTAGGATCTATGGCTTTGATGGCATAGACTTGTTTTGGCTTTACCCGAATTCAGATTCTGACATGAAAAATCTCGGGATTCTGTTGAGGGAGTTGCAAGCTGCTATCAGCTCTGAGCCTAGAAACGTGAGCGAGACAAATTTGATGTTGTCGATTACTGTTCATTACTTGCCATCATTTGGCTTGGCGAGCTACCCTATTGCCTCAATGCGCAGCAACGTGGACTGGGCGCATGTCATGGCATATGACTATCATCTACCCGTAAAGGAGAACTTTACAGGCGCCCATGGCGCGTTGTTTGACCCGACAAGCAACATCAGTACAGATTTTGGGATAAGGCAGTGGATTGGTAAAGGGTTTCCAGCTAACAAGCTGGTTCTGGGTCTTCCTTACCATGGCTATGCTTGGACACTAGTGAACCCTCAAAACAATGCTATTGGTGCACCAGCTAAAGGTCTGGCCTTGACAAAAGATGGGTCTGTGAGCTACAAATCCATCAAGTGGTACATTCGAAGCTACGAAACAAACCCGGTGTACAATGCTAGTTATGTTGTGAACTACTGCACCATAGGATTGAATTGGATAGGTTTTGATGATGTAGAGGCTATCAGAACAAAGGTTTCTTATGCTAAGGAGAAGAAGCTACTTGGTTACAATGTGTTCTTGGTCACCAATGATGACAATTGGGTTCTTTCGCGCGCTGCTGGTACGTAAATGTTGAGAAAACCTGAAGATATGTTAATTAGGACAAGCCATTAGCCATTCTAATTAGCTGATATGAACAAATTAACAGCTCAAGAAGAAGGGAAGGATCGACAGAGTAGGCGCGTCTTGCTGATTATTTTGCTTCCTATTGGTTTGGTCATTGCCCTACTAAGCTCCATAGCATGTTACTTGAGAAGCAGAGTCTTAAAATCAAGAGGTAATAGATAAAAACGATCATTTTGTAACTATAATGCCAACTCTCGTTCGTTTCCTTATCCTTCATTGCTAATAATCTTTTCAGGACAAGTAACACTCTCTAATTTAGGGGCTAGCGGATCCACGAGCAATGTTGATAGTGATGCTCCTTTTGTGCGTTTCTTCAGCTTCGCTAGCATCATGGCAGCTACTGATAACTTTTCGAGTGAAAACAAGCTTGGAGAGGGTGGATTTGGCCCTGTATATAAGGTAACGAGTGGTTTAAGGCGCTTGATCCTCTCGAGGTCTCAGGTCTAAGCCTCCCTGGTTTAACCTATATAGAATTGATTTGCTTGCACAGGGTCAATTGCCGGAAGGGCAGGAAATAGCAGTGAAGAGGCTTTCAAGAACGTCTACGCAAGGACTCGAGGAGTTCAAGAACGAGGTTATGCTCACAGCAAAGCTTCAACATGTTAATCTTCTTCGGGTTATAGGATTCTGTACTGAGGGCGAAGAAAAGATGCTAATCTATGAGTACATGCCCAACAGAAGCTTAGATTTCTACCTTTTCGGTATGCATTTTTATGACAGCTTCTGATATAAACTCTGATATAAAGCCATGTTGTAACTTTTAACCCTACATTTCCTTATGCAGAACCAATCAGCCAATACATTTTAGACTGGAGAAGACGGGTTTGCATCATCGAAGGAATCACTCAAGGACTCTTGTATCTCCAAGAATACTCAAACTTCACAATCATTCACCGGGATTTGAAAGCGAGCAACGTTTTGCTGGACAACGAGATGAACCCGAAGATATCAGATTTTGGCATAGCTAGACTTTTCCAAAAAGACGAACTTGAAGCTAGCACCGGACACATCGTTGGAACATAGTTAGTCCTCTATACTCTCATTTGTTTCGTGCCTATAGTTCACACAAGTAAATCTCAATATTTCTCTGCATTTTGTAGCGGCTATGTTCCTCCCGAATACGTCAAAAGGGGGATATACTCCATGAAATACGACGTTTATAGCTTCGGGGTTCTACTCTTACAAATCATCTGTGGCAAGAGGAATACGTGCTATTACGGGTCAAATGAAAATTTGAGTCTGCTAGAATATGTAAGTTCGTTTCTGTATTTCTTTCGGGGTAGTGATTTGATGTGTTCGATTATTGTCTAACATAGGTTTCCAGGCATATGATCTGTGGAAAGATGGTCGGGGCATGGAGTTCGTCGATCCTTTGCTGGACGATACGTCTTCTTCTTGCAAGCTCATGACATGCATGCAGGTAGCTCTGTTGTGTGTTCAGGAAAATCCAGTGGACAGACCAACCATGTTGGAAGTGTATTCAACGTTGTTCAAGAATGGTACCACCAGCATCACGAGTCCGAAAACGCCGGCTTTTTCAGTCAAAAATGGTGAAAATGCAGAGAATAGATCTACGACGCAATCAGTGAATGATGCAACAATGTCCGAGTTGATGCCGCGATGATAGTAACCTGGTTTTGTTTGTAAATAAACAATTTCAGGGTTATTTTCGAGTCTTACAAGTCGGTTATAAGGTTTTTTTCTTCCTATAGGCAAACAATGATACAATCAGTGTTGATAAAACCATCACTATGAATCAGAAATGATGGCTTTGATATTGTCATTTCCCTATTGGCTCTGCTATCTGTCACGGTTCGAGAGAACCGGTCCCATGCGGCGTCCCCACGCACTGAGAGAACAATCCCACAAGATGTCGCGCCGGGTCTAGAGAATAGGCGTCATCCTGGGTCTTCTGGTATAGTGAGACCAAAGTGAGGGAGTCTGGTAGAGGTTTGAAGATAGCGACATGTCACGGACAGAGAGAACCGAATCCGTTCGGCGCCCCAAACTCCTGCATCTGAAGAGAAGGGCCAACCTTTTTCACGAGCGTCAAGCAATATAAAACATATATCCTGACAAAAGAGCTTATACTTGCACCATTCAGGCACATTGATCAATATCTATCTGATTCGCAAATATAGGAACATGTCGCATGGCAAAAACCACCCGTAAGAAGCATAAGGGAGTCTCATTCTTTCGGGACGTGAGAGACAAATTTAGAGATGACACAACATCCTAGGTCTTCTGGTAGAGCGAGAGCGCGGGAGAGGCTTGGAGACTGGGACTTCTTTGTCATCCCGAGTCTTTCAATAGAGGGTTGCGAGGGTAGTGTAGGGAAAGAAAGGCTTTGGCTTCGGGGGGGTTTTGCGTGGAGGGTGGCATTGAATTTTTAAAATGAAACAGATTGTGCCCTCATGTACGGTGTTCAAAGTACAAAAGAAACAAGCTTTCACCAAAAATATGGATCCACTATAGCTGTTGAGTTTGAAGTACATGTTCTTGTAAGATTTGGAATTCAAAACAAAATGGAGTTATTTACAATTGCATGGCATTTGAGATTAATACTACTCCAGATTGGGAAATTTTGACCTGTGATCAAAATCCAAAAAAGAACAAAAATAAAAGCCGCAAGAATTAATAACCTTCTGCAATCAGTAGTGTACCCGTGGAGAGTGAGAGGACTGGGAATGGCCTGAAAGACGAAATATAATCTAGCTAGCGTCGCTTTTCTTTCACCCAGTCAACAAAATAGTCAAGAACTAAGGGCCAAGCATCATTTGAATCATAGTTTTCAAGATCGGGAAAGCTAATCTGCAACAAGAGAAGGAGAGAGTTAAAATTTCCGAGAAACATAATAATATGTTCATCTGATAACTGTAGAACTTGTCAAGTGGTATACTACATGCACAAAAATCACCATACGGTACAGATTCAGTAGTCGGATCAAAAGGATATGTAGGAAAATTTCGTCAACTTTTGAGCATGATCTGAATATAGCAAAAAAATACAGGATCATGGGCAATCTTGTTTTTCTTCCTTTTTTTTACAAAGTCCACATGCAATTTACATAGCCATAACCTAACTTGACCTTTGAAGGTTCAACTGTCTAGAAAGTAGAAAGGACATTCATTTGGAAAACTAAAACCATATTTTCCTATAAATATCACTTCACACCGCTTGTGAAGTGATCATGATAGCTCAACCTACAATGAAATTAAAATATAATGCTATCAAATTACCTTTACTTTTAGCATATCTTTTTCTAATACTCCCTCCGTCCCAAAATGAGTGTGCTGTTTTCATTTTTTGCAAAAATTAAGGACTACCAGATAATTTAACGTGTTTCCAATATTACCCTTACTTTCCCTCCTACACCCCATGTGCAGTTCAGATTAGGTTTTCCTTTAGTGCATAAGCGATAAGGGTAATATGGGAAAAACAATAATATAATAACCTAAAAATAGAAACAGGACACTCATTTTGGGACAAAAAATTTAGACAAACAGGACACTTAATTTGGGACGGAGGGAGTAATTATTATTGTGTCACAATAGTTAACCCTATTTTAAGTAACTATACCATTTCTCATTACCATAAATTAAAAGTAACTTGAAAGGCATAAAACAGAAGGCCACGTTTATGCAGAAAATAATGGGAAAAATCAGCTCACATCATTGAAAAAACGGAGAAAACTCATCCACTGATCCATGTTTATCATCTTGTAATCATTCTGGTCCTGCCATATAGTTATATTTCAATATCAATAGAAATTTGGAGATTAAAAAGCAAACCGGGTTAAAGACCCTTATTGAATGGGAGGTAACAAGCTCAAAAGTCAAAATAAAAAAGAAACATCGTAGGCCACCTACCTTTAGATAATCAGTTAATAATTTGACCTGACTAGGGAACTGGGGACCTAGAACCAGATCCAGCAATAGACATACACTCTCAATATCTACAGTTTTTTGCTTCTCTTCTGAAATGATTAACGAGAAGGTTAGAGAAAATAAGCAGAAATTCAAAAGGATTTTCAAATAAAAGAAATAATATTGTCATGATTAAAACAAGGTAAGAATCATTCAATTCGACAAAAGATAACCGCACCTGTTAGGCAGTACTGAAACGCATAAGAATAGAAATCCTCAAATTTTGTTGAACTCCTCACCTTTTCAAGGCATAACGAATATGATAAATACATTTATCCAATTTATGCAAATGAAAAAAAATTCTAGTGTCATGTACATAAACTTAACTATTCCATACATACCTCCTTCTCCAGTTCCTGCAGCGCTTTCTTTAATTTGCTGAGAGAGTCAACCTTTAGGGCTTTAAGGCCTCTTTGCCACTCTAACTAATAAATAAAAGATTATTGACAGTTACTTTAAAGAATAGACATGTATTATTACCAAAGAGAAGAGAAGGTGCCCAAATTATTGATTAGAAGAATAGTCAGCCAACATGAATAAAATGGGGGTGCGTATGTCCCAGCGAATAACAAGTTGAGAAATCCAAAAGAAAGAGAGACTTGAGGAACACAAATGTAGAAACTAAAAACTTAATTCGCATAAGCAAGGCACCCCCTCAAATTTTAGCATTGGTAACTCAAGCCTTAAAGTTAGGTAATTTAATATCTAGATGAGCATATACACAACCTAAGCGGAGAGAATATCTTTTTCAGTAATTTGGGGGAAAAAACACAGTAGCAGCAGCACAGTATTAGCAATAAAATTATGCAAATGCTATTGCTTGCCTTGGTAAAGTAACCCTGCTTTTCAGCTTTCATTTTCCTGATATAAGCAAAGAACATCAATAATATTATGAGATTAGAAAAGTATTCAGAAATGTTGTATGGATTACGGACATGTGTATAATGCAAACATACCAAGCAAGCATCAGTATCCTAACATCAGTATGGTCCACTGCAAGATCAGAACAAAGCGCCTCAATTCCTTCTGGGCTGTTCCAGAAAACAGGAAGTATAAGAAAATTGACAGTCATTAAAACGCACGTTCAGTCAGTTAAAGAGACATCAAAGCATGTCCCGCTATATGCAATTTGGGCTTCTTTTAATTTTATGAATATGAAAGTATGGATTCTTGGACTACACAGTACACAATACATAATTTAGAGACAGGACGATCTTTAGAGCAATAAATTGAAGTGTCCTAGCACTCTTTATTTTTTAAACAACATGATGCCTGTCAATTACCAAAAAATAGGAAAGAACGAGCTAATTGACTTTTCAGAAGCAGTAAGTCTAACAGTCATCAGAGTCCCATGTTAGGAAAAAATGTCAAGCTAACAAAGTTTCATGCTGCTTGAAATTTCTTAAAAGACTAACTGCCCATTATCTTCCTACAATCCTACCAGTATCCACCTGCCTAAAATTCATTAGTCTAGGAAAGCAGATGAATCCACCAACCAACAGCTGTAAGAGTGAGATAATTATGATAGGAAAAAAAATGTTAGTAACTCCAATCAGTAGTAGATTGAGATAACTGGCAAATCCAAGTATACATTTTATTAAAATTTCATTGGAAAATAGGACAATTGGGGGAAAAACATGCTTCTCAAATAAACAAATGGAATCTAAATAAACGAAAATTGCAAGAACTTCCTAACAAAATATTACATTTTCAGAAAGCATATACTTACTCAATCATGCCCATTGACTTATTTGCGTATGAATCGTATAGGGAACCTATCTTATCTGACTCCCTTTTTGCAGTTTTACCTGTTGCTGGACAACATTAAGAGCAACAAAAGATATGAGAAATGAAAAAACTAGAGACCTCAGCAATAATACAGACAATATTAAGAGGATGTCTTTTCAATTTATTTTGCGAACCAGCTGCCATTCATCTAGGCTAATGCCCCCGCAAAAGGACATACAATTTTCAACCAAAATCCTAATTCAATTACTAATTTGTAATAAACGGTGGCAAACAAATCAATGCCGTCATTATGCAGAAAAACACCAATACAATAACATTGCATCCTGTAAAACTATCAGAAAGTAGCTGTGTAATAATCCCTCCATTACATAATCAGCCAAAGTTCAAAACTAGAGGTACTAATGCCATATAGTTTCCAAGCTTACTCTTTAACTTGTTAACTAATTAGTCGAATCTCAGCACAATGGTATGACTTAGGGCTAAAAAGGAACCCTGTGAATGCATTCAACACATACTTCTTCGTGTTGTAAACATATCTATGCTGAATGAATGGAGGTAGTATACTGTTATCACCTTTGGCGATAAGGCCAAAATGCAGTAGTAAATGATGCTTGACAGTAGTCAATCCTATGTATCCATCAAATACCAATTTCTACAATGTTGCCATCCCAACACCCCTTGATTGATAACACAGTATGATAACATTACTGATTAGTGCCGCAATATAAGATCTTCCTTCTCCAGATTCAAGACCAGTAAATGAAGAAACCCCCTAACAATGCCTTCATCTCAAAACTTATCAGTACAAAAGTTTTTTAAAAAATCCCCTTGGAAATCAATAAAACCGTCCACTTATCAGTATTGCATTCCTAGCTAATCCAACGGCAAAGAACAACCATCAAATTCTCACAAAAGACAATAACTCTATATTCGAAATTCCAATAAAAACCTTCATTCAGTTCTTCAATAAGAAGAAACACACAAAGTTGATAATAAACAAATAAAAGAAGAAAAAAGTTGCAATTCTTTTTCTTTTCTAACAAAGAAGAAATGATAAATGATAACTAGTTGAATACCTTACAGTTCAGAGATTGAATATACAAGAAGAGAGATAGATCGGTTACCGGGACGGAGCTCCGATGCATTTGCGGGGGCAGTCTTTCGCTTGTTTGTGCGAGGAGGCATGATCCTACGACGAGATTTCGAAAACAGCGATTGAATTGAACAATTGAATTACTAAAGAATCAGAAGGTTCAATCAGATTCTTCAATGGATGATGTGATGTGATGTGACGACGAAGCTGTGGGGTTTTTATAGAGAGAGTGTGTGTTGGCTCGCGGGGGTTTAAGGGGGTTTCCGTCGAGGGACAGCAGAAAGGGGGTTCGATTTTTGCTCTTCCTAAATAATAGGGTACCTGCAACACTCGCTCTCGATTGAGCGCCTTTTTTCACATCTAAATTACTCCTGGGTTCTTCTGCGAAATAATAAAAACTCATTTATATTTCTATCCTAATTGGGTATTTTTTTTTTTCCTTTGGGAAAAAACAAGTTGTAGAATTGGTGCAGTTACTCATCACTACTTCTATAATGAAAAATGAATGGTAAAGATGAACATTCTGATTTCGTATTAGATTTGAGTTAGATTTTATATTATTTGAAAGAAGTTCATATTCGTTCGATCGAATTAGAATTCGAATTTTAGTATAAAATGTAAGAATATGCTTGATCGGATATGTTTTAATCAAATTGAAATTTTATGTTTGCTGATTTGAATGTAAATTGTTAGCTCTAGACGGGATAATGGTGGGACATGACAGCGAATTTGGCTAGCTATGTGATGACCTCCTCGTTTAAACGGTCACCACGGAGAAGACTCGCATCTCTCTTCAACACTTACCTCCCATAAGAGAGCATCGAGGCCTCGAGGAGGACTCCTCACCTCTCTTCGACATTTAACTTCCACAAAAAGCTTTTAAGATCCCCATCTCTTTTGGGTCACTTTCAAGATCTTTGTTCCTTTGGGTTGCTTTTAAAATTTTCCATCCGAGACGTGATCAAGTTTGAAGATCTAGAATATATCCAATTAGATTTGAAGTTGGTTATTTGAAAATAAGGCCTTGTGGTGATTGTTGGGTGGTAAGAAGTAGGGGTAGAGGTTATGGTCGGTGTTAGTGGCGGTGGAGGTAGTAATAAAAATTGAAGATGGTGTTCAAAGGAGGAAAATTTCTATGTTAATTTTATTTGGGCTTGCAAGAGCGAGGCCCAATATGGTCCCAAAAATGGGACTATATTTGATTAGATATGCTCAGGCTGGCTATATAGCCCAGCCCATTTTCGTCCATAGTGCTTAAAGTATTATAAAAAGTGAACCAGCACACAATACAAACCCTGTTGATCTAGGGTTTTGCTGCTTCCTCGCCGACTAGCCGTCTCCAAGATGGTAAATCCTTCAGCTCTCTGCATCTGAAACTCAACCTCATGAATCTACATATCTTTTCGTATTATCGCATATGCTGTTGTGTTCGTCACTTCTTCGCATGATCTCGCTCTGAAATTTTCATTTTTCCTGAGAAATGGTGAAATTGCACGCTCTGTATCCGTTTTCCTGTTGAACATTGCATCGATTTTGTATATTAATGTATGTATTCGACTCTCTGTTTATTGTGTAGCCGTCGCACAAGTCCTTCATGATCAAGAAGAAGCTCGCGAAGAAGATGAGGCAAAACAGGCCCATTCCTCACTGGATTCGGATGAGGACCGACAACACCATCAGGTACGGTGCTCGTATTGTTTTTGTGCTGTGATTATAGGTCTTGATTTGATTTTGAACAATTTTAATGGTGATTGAGTATAATTGTGTCTGATTTTGTTTGTTTTTGTTCTGTTTCAGGTACAATGCGAAGCGCAGGCACTGGCGCCGCACCAAGCTAGGGTTTTGAGGTGGACATTATCTGTTCTTAGTTTATTGGCTTAGTGCATTTAGTTTCTATGCAAGATTTACACAGTTCTGTAAGGTACTGAGAACTCAGGAACAGTCATGTTAGTGGATATGTGTAATGAGATTGGTTTTGCTTTATTCCTAATATGAGATTTTTTTCAGTTTTATGTCCTCGTTGGCCGGTTTTGTTGATGATTTTATTATTACTAATCTTATTTTATCAAGCTGCCTTGCACTGTTAATGGTTGTATGCTAGTCCCATTTGTCTACTAAACTCTATCTTCAAATTTAATTACTTATTAGCTATGTTTTGGCGAGTTGTTGCCTGAGGTTTATTTAATGATAGAATGGTTGGATTCTAAGTTGATTGAGTTTATGGGAATTTTTTGTTGAAATCTGTAATTAGTATTCACATCTTGACAACTCAATTGTGTTTTTCTCCGTGGGGCTCAATGAAATGATGGTTACGGCTTCTTGTGATATAGATTGATTTGTAGGGGGGGGGGATAACTTTTTTTCTGACTAGACTATAGTTAAGCTAGTACGTGTTTTTAGAACTGTTGAAAGTACGGGTTGAGGGTAAACTTTTATTTTGATATGGGTATGGTTAGTGGTGGTAGATTTTTCATATTTGACATCAATAACATCCTTGCATAGCATAACTTTGTACTAGTATCCTGCCTAATCTTATAAGGACCAGCTTCATTTACTTGAATGGCTCACCTTACGCAGTGATAAGAAGAGGGTGACTGAAAAGGAATTGAATTTTTTTCTGATAAATAGGAAGCTTACCTTAGACTAGTTAGAAATAAACGATGGAAAACATTTGCTTTGTCAATGGTTCTGTTTGGTTGAGTATTTGCTGTATAGTAACACTGGTCAGTAGTGCATGTTGGCTTTTAATATCAACTAGCTTGCCTAACCTTAATTCTTGAAATTTGGTTTATATTGTTGGCATGTATGCTCTAATTGGTAGGTTTGTACAGTGTACAAATGGCGTTTAAGTTTTGTAGTGGTACCCTATCAGGTAATGGTATAAGTACAAATTTGATTGTTTGCATTTTAATCTATAACTGGTTCAGAAGGCAGGAAAGAAATTGCTCTGAGGATGTTTGATGTGGTCTAGGTATTTGATGATAATTTTAGAAATGGAATTGAAACCCCAATGTGCTGAGCTGAGCTGCATGTAGCTCTCCCTTTCCCATAACCCCTCCTTACCCAACTCATTGTGACTCGAACCCTGACCTCTTAGTGAGAAGTCTGAGCCTCGAACCATTGATTCATCTCCAAGGGACCCTTTTGATTAAGTTTCAATAGAGCAAGCTTGTCCATTGATGGATTTTTATGACATGCATTCATGGTTTACGATATCACAAAAAAGTATGGAATTAGAGGTAAGATGATGATTAACATCATTTATTCTTACATCAGATGTGTTGGCCTGTTTGCCCAATTATTGTATATGTAATGATAATTTTTATCTATTTGTCTTCAGTTATAATCAAGGCTGTGTTCGTGTCTATGCTCCCCAGGTAGTAGAAGCTGCAACACCATATGAAACCAAGGTTAGTAAAACACATAAAGAAAAATAAGGTTTTGAGGCAAATAATTATTAGGAATTTAAGATTAGATTACCTTGACGAGCAAGAGCGTAATTGCTATCCGCAGCGACCTGCCATGCGAAGTAACCGAGCAACCCCTTTCCCTTCGCATACGAGACCTTAGCAGATATGGCTTGTGTATCGTCATAACCAATCCATGTAGTTCCACTGAAGCAATAGTTCCCAACAACACTTGCATTGTACACTGTCCGAGCACTGTTTTGAGATATGAAATCCCTAATTTGCTGGTAGCTCAGTGCGCTGTCTCCGGCGTAAGCCGCTCCGCTAGCGGGTGCAAATTGGCCGTTGTTGTTACTGTTTGTGAGACGCCAAGCATACCCGTAGAACGGAACACCCAACGCTATCTTCTTCGCTGGCAACCCCGCCTGGATCCACGCCCTGATACCGTTGTCTCCACTTACAGTATTTCCAGGATTGTACAAAGCAGCTGGAGGTCCTGTGACCTGGGGTGACCAACCAGGTCCGTAAAAGTCATAGGCCATGACATTGATCCAATTCAAGCTATTTGCTATGGCTTGAACTGGGTAGAGCACAGAGTAGTAGTTTGATGAGTAGAAAACGGCTGCTGCTAGAAGCAACTGAGCCTTGCCTGATTGGCTAGCCTCGCTGACGACCGCGGCTCGCCATTCGTTGACCAATGAGCCTAAGTTGGTCATGTCGGTCGGGTTGGAAGGGTACTCCCAATCAAGGTCTAGTCCGTGGAAGCCGTTGGACCTCGCTAGGCTTATGGAGGAATCTATGAAGGCCTTGCGGGTGGTTGGTTGGCTAGCCATGGAGGAGAAAGATGATGCACTAGAGCCTCCGCCGCCGATGGACAAGAGGGTCTTGACGGATGGATTCTTTTGCTGGACGGTTTGTGTGAAGGTGGAGAATGGGGCTGCGTTTTGGGAGGAAATGGTGACTCTGTAGGATGTGGGATCAAGATCGGCGAATGCGCAAAAGAGGTGGGTGAAGAGGGTGGAGTCTATGGCGGACGCTGCGAGTCCGCTGTCCGGGAACCAGTAGCCGCCCTTGACGACGGTTTGGGCGGCCGAGGAGTGGAGATGGGCAAGGACAAGGATGGAGGAGAGGAGAGAAAGTAGGGTTCTTGAAGCCATGACTGTTGGGTTGTGTTGTTTGTTATGAGAAGGTGATGGTTTAAATAGGAAGCTGTAGACTACAATGCTTGAAGACTAAGTAGCAAAGTGAAATGATAAGGATAATATTGTTAATAACTGTATTGACTAAATTGGTATCATTTTGTGCAAGCAATTTGGGTTTTGGTCTAAATTGGCTGCTTGAAACTATCCGTATTTGCTAATGCTGGCAAGAGGTCACTCTTGACTATTGCAAGTAGTCAGCTCAATCAATGGAAACCATTTTCAAGAGCTAATGTTGTTTATGATCCCCGTGTTTATGTTAGACCCACATAACTTTGTTACGAAGGGATGACACTCTCAAAGAAAGATCATCAAAGTCTTTTTCTAGGAGAAGTGTTCGAGATAAAACTTCAAGGAGCACTAGGATTAGAGCCTCCTCGGCTCTCTTACAGAAAAGTACCGAACAACCTTAAAGGGTTGGAGGGTAAAGAGTGGTAGATTTAACAATTTGGCTCATTAACCAAACACGGAGTCTCGTTGTATAGCGATAAATGTTCTTTAAAAGTGAGAATATTTCAGTATAAACAGTCTGACACAAACAAGAATAAGGTAACCTCACTTTACTATATTCGGTGTTTGTAATATTGATTCACTAGCAGAATCTGACTTAGGCGTCAGATTGGATTCATTTTTAATGTTGTACTATTATTTGAGAGCGTTATTAGATTGCACCAAGTCGTTGGAAGAACTATTAGAATATCAAACTCTATGTTAATTAGTTTGCTAAACATAGTTATGAACGTATAAATATGTTTGAAAAATGGATTAATATTTTTGGACAATCATAATAATATCTTGAACATAATGCATTCAAAACAATGAGTTAAAAGAGTCTTAAAAAAAGGTCATACTCTATCTTCCGTGACACATGCATGCCTATTTGGCATTGATTGCCATAGCTACTACATATTACATTCTCAAGTTGGAACCATATAGAATTAGACTAAATCAACCGATTCTGTTATGTATTTGTACATAATGGTTTGTTTCTTATTTGATTACTTGTTTAAACTTTCGAATCACTCAATTTTTTTTATTATGTATACATATATTTGCATACGAAAATGTACTCTTAAAATCGTTGAAATAAAAAAAACTAATAGTTTTTTAAGTGCACATAAATTAATTTGAAAGCAACATTTCATATCTGTAAAGAGTACATAGTTTGAAATTTTAAAATTATATATCTCACTAATTTTAAATTTTTATGTCATTATTGAGTATGTCATCAAAGAAATGACGGGTCAAACTTTTGTTCCTTTGGCCCCCAAAGTGAAAACATGACATTAGTTTTGAGAAGAAAAGTCCAATAGTAGTATTTTTGTAGAGTGAAATACATAGGAAGAAAATAGGAGACAGAAAAATAAAAGTTTTTTTTTTTTTTTAGAAAAATAAGAGTTAAGTGTTAAGAGTGAGCGAGTTATCTGATCTTTTTATTATTTGAGATCAAAATATTCAGAACAAAATTTGGATAGTTAGTAATACGGTTTCTACGTGATTTTGAGTATGAGTACATATACATTTATTATTTATCCAATTGTGGGTAATATTACATGATTTTTTATAATAGGCTAGAGATTTATCTCCATTGAAGTCTCTCCTACTATATACAATGTTGTTTTTTCAATGTTATACGGTACGATGACATTTAAAATTGATCTTATTAGGCGAATAATAGACTAAAATTTAAAATATTTGATATGATTAAATCCAAACTCTTTACTTCCTTTCAGACCGAGCTTAGTTATATTTTATCAATTAAGTCCGAGCTGAATCCAACCTAAAATTCATTGTTATTTCTAAACCTTGCAAAGTTTAGGTCGAATTTTGCAATTCGACAAAAGACAGGGTCATCTCTGCAAAAGAGGTCCACTTCATTTTCTAGGCTTGCTTCGAATTCGATTCCGTGAACCTGTGTTGTGTTCTCTCTCACCCGCCACTCCGATTCCTCAACAATCTCGATCCGTCACTCGATTGAGCAACCATGGCCTTCCTGCTCAACAAAACCTCCATTGCCTCTCACTTCAGATCTCACTCTCAGGTACTCTACATTCACCAACTTTTATCTATTTCTCAATCTAATTTTGATTCTCTATTGATCTTCTGTAGAAGACGGACGGTGCATTTGCCCTCCCTCGTCGTGGGTTTCATGTCGAACTCGGGGCTCGCGAGAAAGCTGTGAGTACCGTTTTTTTATTTATTTAGTTCTATCGTTTTGCTGATTGATTCATTTTGATCGTCTTTTGCGTCAACTGTATCTGTACACCTTCCTGTTAGGTTTTTGATTTATTGTGTTTCTTCGTATAGTTCTCTCACTTGATGCTTCATTATGATTATAGTTGATAAGGATCAAATGAATTGAAGGCCTAAATTTGAATTTATGTTTCTGAAAACTGTGGTTAATATTCGTTGTAGAGTTGTGTGTTTTCAGGTCTTGTAATTTGTTTCAGTTTTGTGCTACATGATCATTGGTACTCTTAATAAGTTTTCATGTTCTTTTGTATTATGATTGATCAATAGATAAGTAGATTGTCAATGGAGGAATGGTTTCTTTGGTTTCCCCCTATTAAGTTCATGTTAGATGACGAGCTATAAAAAAAGATTTATTTACGCTTTCAGTTACAGCTACAATTCATTGTTTGAAAATTTGTCTTCTTTCAATACACATCCTATTAATATTATTATATCTTTGTCTTCTCCATGCCTTCGACTTAGTACTTGACATATATGTAATTTATGCCTACACTTTATATGGGTAGTTTTTCAATTTTCAACAAGCTTGCACGCAATAATTTTGTACTGACATTTGAATTGGAATCCCATTTCTTCTTCCGTTTTACATTACAAGAATCAGAAGAAAAGTGCATACCCCTTATTTTACACATAGTTTTAATTTTCTCTCATACCATTAAGTTACTTATGGGTGAAAATTTTTCATTAGTAACGACTCCTTTAGTTTTTGTTCTTGTTGCTACAGTCTTCATTGTTAACATGTCAGATAAGTAAGTTTAAGCACTTTGCTGTGAATGTCATTTGACCTGAAAAAAAAAAACAGTTTATATCCAAGTATGCATTTGAATATTCTTGAACAACATAGAGATTTTTAGTTCTTGGTTATTAAATTAATTTGTATTGTTTATTTATATCAAAGTTTTCAAATGAAATAATGTACTAGTTCTGTCTTACTTGTACATCATCTAGGTTTTATCACTTCAATGAAATTTCTTATTCATGAAGTATTCTCCTATATAGTTTTGAAGCATAATAAAAATATACACCTATTTGCCTCATAAGTGTATATTTTCGATGAAATTTTGATAATTAACTTAAGAATCTATACTTTAATACGCACCAATACTGCATTCTATATATCAGTAAATATGAAATTTTACTTGAGTTACAATTTTTGTAGTTTACTTTTGCATGCTATACTGAGTTGATTATCTTTTGCAGCTCTTGGCAGATGACCCAGCCTTAAAGCAATTTAAATCAGAGAAGAAGACTGTTCGGAAAATTAAAAGAATTGGCGATGTTCTCACAATGATTGTTGTTGCTGGTATGCTGGTTTCTTTGCTATAAGTCAAAATATGTTCTATGATATTATTGAATCCTAAATGAAAATGTAGTAGCACGGGTAGTTCCAGATGTACTAATGAAGATTGCCTTCTATTTACCGGGTATTTGGCGTGTGGTCGTCAACTCAAACACTTTAGGAAGGTGCACATTGTACACACAGTAGATTCAGGGGGGACCACTGTTCTCTTTAGGTTTTTGGGTAATAAATTATGCTTTAGAGGAAGTATTCCATCGTTATAGGTTAGTGTTACTACCAATTACTTGAGCCTATCTGAAATGGAAATGTGAAGGTTCTAACTTGTGGAAAAATTAGAGAGTTAGCCTACTACAACAGGATGTGTTAGTTCACTGATGCTTTCTTATGACACCTGCTTTAGATTTTGAGATCCTGGTAGGGCACAGAATCACTGTGTCAAATCTGAATGGTTGCATCACCTATTATAATTGGAGATAACTCTGCTAAGTCAAAACATCTTAATTTTACTTTTCCATCTTCTTGCACTATCAGTGTGATGCCATTGCCAATACAAGGCATGAGCATAATTGAGTTAACCCAACTAGAAGAATTCAGGTGGAACAAGTCATATTTTTCAGCCCTGGTAGTTCGTACATGCAGATATATGGAATTGTTCTATAATCTGTGTGGACCGTGTAGTGTGCAACCCAAGACAATCTAATGTTCTTACATAGTAATACCATCTCCATCCATGTCTGTCTATGAGATTTATGCATTCGTGTTTGTGCTGAAATTAGCGGGTGCACACACACTCGACTAAAAAGAGCCTTTACCACTCATCACCATTGTTGGTTCAATAGGCAATTTTAGTTTCACCTTATGGCTTGGCTGGTTGATTTTACTTCCAAATCTTCTATAGTGATATGATTTTATGGTGAATGCTACAGGGTGTTGCTATGAAGTTTATGCCAGAACTGTAATGCGAGACGAAGCTAGAAAACAGGCTGGTGGAAGACCGTAAATGCAGTGTGTATTTCTTTTTCATGATCTGGACGTAATGTTAAATAAGAGGGCATTTTCTTTTTTCTTTTTTCTTTTTCTTTTTTTTTGTAAAATGCCAGAACTTGAAAATTCTGCTGTTTTGATGTATTGAAGGTTTTGTTCATCAATAAAATGAGCTCCATAACTTTAAAAGGAACTGCTTTTGCATGAATATGTCATAGCTGTATTTATATATATTCTATTAAACCATTATTGCTAGAATGCCAGTTGGATGGTAGCAATGGTGGTTTAGTTGGTCAAACAGATGAAATCAATCAGATATAGTTGTATTAATGGTTTCTTTTTTAGCAAAAAAATATTCAGTTTGGTCATTGACACAATCTCTCTTGTCACAGTGACTTTAAACGGAAATATAACCTTTATTTAATTAAGGTAAAAGACCCAATTTGGTTCTCGAACTTTGATGTTTTGATCCAATTTGTTCCTTAAACATTTTTTAACCAAAAATAGTACTTGAACTTTGGTGTTTTGACCCAATTTGGTCCTTGAACTTTGTTATGACCCAAAATGGTCCCTGAACTTTGAAATATTTACCCAATTTGGTCCTTCAACTTCTGATATAAGCTTTTAGGACAAGGACCATTTTGAGTCATTATTTGAAAGTTCAAGTACCATTTCAGGTCAAAACAAAGTTCAGGGACCAAATTGGGTCAAAACACCAAAGTT
>JAYMTF010000270.1:0-41642 GCA_036897485.1 Pelargonium nanum
ATAACTAACTTATCCTCAATTTGTACAAAAATGGGAAAATGGAAGCACATTTTGGGACGGAATACTACTTATTTACGCACAGATTCTACATAAGCTAGATATGGTTTGAGTGTAATTACTCTTAAGTATTATGGACAACTCCTAGATTCTCATGGCACTGGAATCAGCCCCGCTTTTGAAAGTTTACTACTTCTTACGTGTGCTGTTTCGGTAATTTATTAAGTTTGGCATAAAGTATTTTGAATGTTACCATTTGGTTGAATATCTAGAATACTATTGTTGCCTTGTAAAGTTTGGGGTGGGACCAAGTTGGAATTCCAAGATCAAGTTCTGATCGAGTATTTTGACTGTTACTGTTTGGTATTTGGGTTGAATATATATACTATTGATACCTTGACAAGTTGTACTTCCATCTTGGTACACAATTTTTTGGAATTAGGTTTGTTAAAGATTTATTTAATTGAAACCCACGTGTGAACATCTGCATTTTTCAATGGCAGCCGAAGAGCAGCTTTTGGCCTTAAAGTGCTTATATTATTATTTATTTATTTATTTTAATGGGTTCCTCCCATAATTGTTCATCTCAATTACAAGTTCCCATTTGCTTATTTTCTTCTTTTGTTGGAAGTGCTGCATTTTTTCCTCACTCTCTTTCTTCGCCTCTAATACTTGACAAAAGCATGATAATTTTTAGGTATATAGCTTCAGTGAAAATATAATTTTTAGGTATATAGCTTCAGTGAAAACAATTTTCTCCAGTAAGTTTTTATATCTATGCTAAGGGCAAGCATGATTTTGTTCTTAAAACAAAATGTAATCGAGCTAATAATCATTGGATTGACAAAAGTCTTCATCTAAGCTGATGGAAAGAAACAAAATCACTAATAAATTATTAAATAAGTTTTATGTGATTAAACGGATACGCACAAATTCAAAAAGGAAACTTATGGGATGTCATATCATATACTATGTATTTGTGCACGCACACTCTTCTTTACCAACCTTTAGAAAGTAAATGCTTTTGTCTCATTTCTCTTTTTGGTTCATAAACCACATGCATTTAATTTCGTTATGAAAATAGTCTCTAATAAATATTTTACCCTCTTCCTAAAATGAGTGTTCAGTGTTCACTTTACCTAAGAATAATTTGATTAGAGTTAGCTTTTCCTCGTGCGCCCTAGACGATTTCGTTGTAACAAACTCATGCAGTAATTACTAACTTATTGTATATATATATATATATATATTTTTTTTTTGAATGCTATTGTATACATATTATTGGTATTTAATTCATAACTAATTTTCTAAAACGGAAAGTGGACACTCGTTTTGGTGCAAAAATTTGAGAGGAAGTGGATACTCATATTGGGTATAAATAAAAATTTAAATATTTTTTATCTTCTACTATTGTTATCATGGATTAATATTAAGCATTGAATTCACTCAACACCTTTTTCAAATGTTTTGCATTCTGGCAACAATTATGTTCAATAACACATTCGAATGCTCGTGCAGTATGAAATCACTCTCCAAGATGTTGCCAACACAATTGCAGTCGTGTGAATTTGGTATTACATGGCTTTATGCTAAAATTGAGTGCTCCACTGAAATGTATAGATGCACAATAACTTGGTATTATGTGGCTGGATGGAGTATCTTATTGGAATGATTTTTGAATATTAAGGACTTTCAAGTTGAGTGTCTTGGCTCAAATGCTTAGAGCATTCTTTCTTGTTCTTCCTCATGTTGATGAAGTCAAGATATGCTTCCAACTTGATGTGCAAAATCTAAAGCCACTCCTGAATGTTGCTAAGTAGAAGCTTATGAAGTTGTTCACAACATAGTAATCAGATTGAAAAAAGCAGGCAATAAGGATGGATAGACTATTTTGTATAGGTCAAAATGTTAGTCTAGCTCACTAGGGGTAAGCGTTAGCTGGTTGATTAATATGCAAAATTGATACTGTTGTCATGTTTGCTAGAATGTAATTATATGCCTAGGCAGCCAAGGATCTCCAAATTGTTTCTACTGTGACTGGGAATTGGGCGTGTAATTTGTTGTTTGTTGTGTAGAGATTTGGTTGGACCAAGAAGTTATTTTCTCTACTACAGACATCTGACTAGTTGGGCTACGATGTTTTCGGATATGTGTATGTTCATAGTTCATTGATCATTATGAGTTTGCCCATATTCCTTCATTCTAAAGAGGGTTTAATCATTTGAATTAGCCTTGATCGACCACTAGTCATTTTGGAACGTCTTTCTTTTCACTTCCTCATTCGTTTATGAGTTTTGATTGCATCACATTGGGGCAAGTCTGGTTTGCAAAAAGATGCATTTAGGTTCTAACAAGTGCTATAATGTTAATGCTCTTACCATAAAAAGGGAAGACAAAGAATTCTCAATTTCTCATACTCGATTCTGGATTGTTAGTAGCAAATTTATTCTTCTATCGGAACTTAGAAGTTCATAACTCTTTCGTGATTATAGTAAATACCGACTGCTGCTGATCAACCTCGAGAGATGATAATACTTGTTTTTATATTCAACTGTAGTTTCACCTTTCAACCAAGGTTAAAGGTCTTCAAGTCTTATTGAAGTTACATGATTTTAGATTCCAGATATGTGCGTGATGTTTGTGTTTGATGTATATGTGATACTCATAGGATTTTGGATTTCCGCGTTCGATCTATAATATTCTTTCTTGTTTGAATATGCTTTTGTGATCTGAAATGATATACGACTTGATTATCTGTTTGATTTCATCTAGATGCACCTGTATGTGTATTATGTAATATGTTATGAATGCTGGTCTACATAGCCTAGGGTTATTAGTTTTTCATCCCTTTGACATGGGGAAAATTTTCAATTTCGGTCCCCCAACTATCCATTTTGTTCCAAATTCTTACTCAATTTGATTTTTGTTCCCATAGTTGGGGGGGCCAAAATAGAACATTTACCTTAACATGATAGGTCTTAAGATTCAATACATGGAAAGTAGCTGATGTTTGTTAGGAAAAAAAAAAACGGTAATATGCTTGTGTGTGAATACTTCGTATCTTGAAATCATCTTTCTCATTATGATATGATATGCTGCTCTTATCTTCTAATAGTTATGAATACCGATAAGCTGTTTGTTTATTTATTTACTTTCTTTTCAGGGAGAGCAGGTGGACAAATCTGCAGTCGATGGTTGAACATAGGAAAGATGTTACATATTAATGATTAGTGACAGATGAATTTATAATGTTTCGTCATAATAATCATAGGTAAAATTGTCCATTTTTTTTTCTTAAAGCTTAGATGTTTTTTTCTCCTATCATGTATGGAAAATTGTATGTGTATCATTTGTTTGCATCACATGGTGTAAAATCTGATAATTAGGGGACCATTGCATCGCCCTTTGGATTTTGGTTATGTCAGCGTCTTGTTTGCTTTAACTTGTGCTGATTCTACCATATTTGGATTGAAACTGAGACGGGTCTTCAAATTTCATACTCGATTTTTGTGACGTTTTAGAGCGTTCGGTCTTTTGGTTTCGTGTATAGAAATTATATGTGTATCATTTGTTTGCATCACATGTGTAAAATCTGATAGTTAGGGGGCCATTACATCACCCTTTGGATGTTGGTTATGTCAGCGTCTCGTTTGCTTTAACCTGTGCTAATTCTGTCAGCATATCTGGATTGAAACGGTTTTTCAAATTTCATGCTCTATTTTTGCGACATTGTTTTAGAGCGGTTTTTAGGTTTCGTGTATGGAATTGTATGTGTATCATTTGTTTGCATCACATGGTGTAAAATCTGATAATTAGGGCACCATTTCATCGCTCTTTGGATTT
Source organism: Pelargonium nanum (assembly GCA_036897485.1). Taxonomy (NCBI): domain Eukaryota; kingdom Viridiplantae; phylum Streptophyta; class Magnoliopsida; order Geraniales; family Geraniaceae; genus Pelargonium; species Pelargonium nanum. The sequence goes on from JAYMTF010000270.1 coordinate 3,841, forward strand.
TGGTTACGTCACCGTCTCGTCTGCTTTAACTTGTGCTCATTCTGCTCATATCTGGATTGAAACTGGGATGGGTTTTCAAATTTCATGCTCGATCTTTGTGACATTGTTTTAGAGCGATCGCCGATCGGTTAAGATGCAATCTGAACGACTTGAATCTCTTTCTGGTCGGATTGGGTTTAGTATTTTCAACCCGAACTTGATCTAAAATTTGAATTGCCAGCTATGTGTATAAGATGCATCCCAAACGACTTGATTCTCTTTTGGGTCGAATTTGAGTTTAAGTCTTTTAATCCCGAACACTATGTGAAACCTGAATTGCTAGCTATGTGAATGAGATGCTACAAGTCATCATTGGGAGAAAAATGCAGTTGAAAAAGTGCTAATTTAATTTTAATATTTGTATTGATTCTTGCTTGCTTTGCTGGATTGATTCTCTCATCAATCGACCATGGACTTTTATTCTTCTACCACCAATAAAAAAAATATGAAGCTTTTGTTTAGTGATTTTTAATTGACTTCTTAAAATAAATATACGTATACATACATAAAACGAGTAAAATGAACTATGAGCTCAGACTAAGTCATGATTTAACACTTATATTTGTTTTGACCAAGTATAAGCTTGAGCTGAGAATTTGAACCTGCAATTGTGGGCATATGAAATTCAACCCAAAAACAAGCCTGAGTGTTTCTTAGAAGTTACGGAGCGGATAAGAAAATCAGCCTGGTTGTACACATTTTGCACATAAAACTCAAACTTGTATTGCGAATTGATAAAATATGAGCATGGAAGTAGTTGACCTGAACTCAGTACTCAGTAATGCCACCACTAGCCTCATCGAGAGCCTACGACCCGAACTCGTGGGCATCTGAAGTTCAATCCGACTTTAACTCGGTCTAATCTGCTTTCGAGATGAATGTCTTGTGAAACTTCGAGTCAATTGAGCTAACCACACGCATTCTCACGTGTCATATCAACTCGACCCGATATGTGCCCCAAACTCTAAATTGAAGCATTTTCGAATCAAATTTGGGTTAGCTTTATCAAACCCGAAATTGTCACCTCTAGTCTTAGCCATGGCTTTGAAATAGACTCTTTGCTCCCCATAAGCTGTCATATCTTTCCTCCAAAAAACTCGTTTACAAAAGAAAAAAAAAAAAAAAAAGACACCTTTACTTGCAAAATGTTGCAATGCTCCACTTCAAAACTTGATGATTCTTAGATCCGATTCACACAGAAACCCAAATCATTCGAGAAACAGAGAGGATTTGGGTCAGATCCAATTCCTCTTCTCCGATCCGACCGACAATACAAGCTCCTGAGTTCGTAGCTTTCTTCTACTTCTTCAATTCTCTCTCCGATTCGGAGTCTGAGATGGCGAGATCTCGCAGATCGTAGCAGTAGCAGCTCAAGCAGCGATTGCTATTTCTGGAATCATCGATGTGTCCTTGGAACAGCAATGGTAGTAGTAGTAGCTTAGAAAATGGTTGCAACGGAAGCGAAAATGGGAACCGGAATTGCATAGAGCACCAGGTGTCCCGGTTCGATACTCTCGCCGGAGTCGCCATCAAGTACGGCGTCGAGGTATTTTATTTTATTATTTTTATTCTTTTGAAATTTGATTTTATGAATATTCAGTTGAGTTCTGATTTTATTTTATTTTATTATTACTATGTTTTTAGTGAATTCCAGAGATATTGACTGGCCGTGGACTCACTTTAGCTCCATTTTTTTTTGCTGTATGGAATCACAAAGATTTAGGGCTCATTTAGTTATGGAAAATAGTTCTTATTTTCAGTTTTTAGTGTTCATTTTCTCATGAAGTTTTGTTTTGTTTTTTTTTTTGTGTGGAGAACTTAAATAGCTTTAATATAATTTCAATTTTTACTTTGAAAATAGAAATAACTAATTTTTCCGAAGAAAAAAGAAACTAATTTGGAGTTTTGATCTCAAATGTGCCTTCATGAAAAAGTTGAACAAAAGAAAAATTGTATTCCCTCTGTTTTAGGGAGATAGTCATGCATGAATTACCAATATTGTCCGTGTTATAATTGGTATGTATTCCTTAAGTTTGTTACATCATAGAAACCAAGACACTTTTTTTGGGATTGAAGGAGTAATTTTAGAGTTTAGGATTTTTAATCATAATTTGTTGAAGAAACGCCCCCTTGTGGGCTGTTCGTTTAACCATTTTAAAGTGAATTTCTGATAAATTAGGACATGTTGAGTATTTTTAATTATTGTGATAGTTTAACTTTTCAGAAGGGCATATTTAGAATTAAAAATAAATTCCTTTTCCTCTAATGAGTTGAAGTATTGAAATATTTGAGCATTTCAAGTTTCATACCTTATTGTGGAATTTGAAATGCTCAGATTTTTTAATATTTCAATTATTGACCATTGAATTATTAGCATTTCAATTCATTTTTCCAGAAATTAAGCTAATGATATGTTACCAAATTTAGAAAACATGTTTAGTTCGAGACATTTTCTATATTTTCCAATTTTGTTTAGGTTTTTCATTTCTAATACATACATACTTGCATTTTTGTTTTTCAATTGAAAAGCTTGCAGTTACTTGTAAGAACAATATTACCTTAAGCTGTAACATATGTAATTACTAATTAAAGTGACAAAAAAATATCTGTGCAAAAGTATTATAACTATTAGTGTACAATTGTTGATGTCTTGTACAGTAATAGATTTTGAAAAGTATTTCTAATACGTCATAATAAAATGAGTAATTTTTCAAAAAATTCATTAAAACATTGTACAAAACATCAACATTTGTAAATGAATATAGTTCAATGTTGAAACATCTCTAATTCTTGTTCTAAATATTTCTATAGTTATATCAAATACATGTAAAAAAAAAAAAAGATACATGTAAATTGTTCCTGGGCTTAGAGTAAGTCTAAACAATGAGAGGCTTACATCTCATTAATTATTACCCATAGTTGTACTTTGCTTTGTGCATTATTTGACCTTTTTTGTGTGAATGAAATAATGCATATAATAAGTTTGTTGTGACCAGTTGAGCTGGCAACCCTTAGATCGCCTTTTGTTGTTTGCTTGGTGCGTTATTTGACCCTTTCTGTGGTATGGGATTGCAGGATTGTTTGAATGAAATGATGTATATTATAAGTTTGTTGTAATCAAGTAAGCTGACAACGTTGTGTTGGTTTTTCATTTTTGGGTTTCGACTAACTGAAGTTGTTTTTTCAAATGTATATTAGGTGGCTGATATCAAAAGACTGAATAACTTGGTCACCGATCTTCAGATGTTTGCTTTGAAGTCACTGCAAATACCCTTGCCAGGAAGGCATCCGCCGTCTCCCGTTTTGCCTCATGCTTTTCCCAACACAAGGTATTTGTGCTCTCTTTGATCTTTAAATTTTCGACACTTTTGTTTTTCATTTAGTCTGCACACATCTTCTTTGTCTACGATTCACTTTCCAACTATGTCTTATGATTCCTGGATTAGTGGCTTGTTTTTGTTCATCATATTTGCCACTTCTCCCTGTCTATGGAATGTCACAAAGCATTTTTCCTGCACAAATGACTCCACTTTTACTCTTCTTTGGGTTTCATGTTTGAAGGAACTTGTTTATAGAAAAGGGTACCCAAGTGTATGAGGCTTCTTCGACCATTGTTTTCTTCCTTTTGGTCTTTTCCGTTTCCTTTGTGTGTGGAGGAGTTTATTGCAATGTGCAGTATGTCACTGGTGTCTAGGGGTGTGCACGGTCGGGTTACCCAACCGTGGGGTGAACCTTGCGGCCCACCCTGCACTTTGCGGAAAATTTGAAACCGTGTGACCTGTGGCCCGGAGCGGGCGGGTTTGCGTTGAGGCGAGTTCACGTATTTCTTAAACAGTCTTATATATATAATTATATTATATGAATCTGCGGGCGAGTCAGGTCATCTGCGCCCGTATGTTTGGTGGGTTGAGCTCGTGTAGCCCGTGGCCCAGACAGGTGGTACAGTTTGGTTCCAAACGGGCGCCAGGCGGTTTGGTGCGGTTTCGTCCCAAACACCCCTATTGGTGGCCATACTCCAACAGTCCAACCTAGTGTAGTATGTCATTTCTTTAGTGTCTTGTTCGTATTATTTTGAGAAGAGTCCATGGCTTTCCATTCTTGAGAATTGAGATATATTCATATGTGAGATGAAGGCCCGTTGCCGGGAAACACCACAGCATATTGTCTAATGTCTAGTAGTTACATCTCCGTCAGTAAACTTTGCGTATATATCTGGATTTTCGGTGCGAATCTCAGCCTAATTTGGATATCTAAATCAAATTCTAATATGGCTTATCTTGCTAAAATTTGTTGATTGCAGAGAAAGCACCAAGGCAAAAACATTGCCACGTCTCGGGCCCTCCAATACGCTGGAACCATTCCTCCCTCTGAGATCTAAATCTCCCCCGCAGAAGGTTTCTTCCGCCATGGACACTTTACAAAAGTTCTATGGCCTTAAATCTCCAAATCTGAAGGGTTCCGGTGAAGCCGAAGGCATGGAAATGGCAGTTTACAGTAATGGTGAAACAGCTGAAGATACGCCTCTCGAAGAGGCTGGAGACGGTGAGGCGGATAGATCCAATGAGAAGTCTGTCCGAAGGCGTCAGAAATCTGAAGCCGACTCTAAAGCCGGGGAAGATAATGGCGGTGGGAGCAGCGATTTCTCGCCAATAACAGGAAAAGGCTTAGCTATGAGACCAAAATCAGCGAGCCGAACAAACCTAGCAACCGAAGCAGAATCAGGTTGGTTAGGTCCTATCCCGGTGGGTCTGTTTGATTCTATACTGACCGAAGGGATCTCGGGAATTCGTAAATCATCAAGCATGCCAAGCATACCCGAACCAGACAACAATAGCTCCTCATCAGCCTGGCCAACCCCTAAATGGAGCTTGAAACCCGACTTGCAGGTCCTCTCAGCCGCGTCGATCACTAGGCCGATCTTTGATGGCCTGCCGAAGCCAATAACCGGACGCAGGAACAAGGCAGCTCTCGATTAGCACGAATCCGTTGTACCGGAATGAGACTGGTCAGCAATGCATTTCACTGTACTGTCCTAAATTGTATAGCTCCAAGTGTATATGAAGATGGTAAAAGCTTGGGGAGGAGATAGAGGAAAAAATGGGAAAGATGTGAGAAAGTATAATATAAAGGTTAGTAGTGAGCTCTCTTGGAATCAGAACTCAGGTAGCGTTTGGATTAGAATTTTTGTTCAGCCATCATAATGGGAATGAGATTCTCATCGTTCATGTTTGAATCAAAACCTTTTTTGTCCTGAAAATGATTTCTCGATTCCCATTCTCATTTCAAATTTTGTAATCCAAACGGTACCTCAGTTATGTGTTTTTTGCTCCATTTGTTACACTATAAAGTTAAGCATACAAGTTGAATTTGTCTTTGCTTCAATACTGTTTATTCATGATTGTAATTGCATATACTTATTGGAAACTTAATGGAGAATATGTATTGGTTTCTTCTATGTTTATCCTTTATTGTAATTGTATGATGAGTATTGGGAGCTGTATTTGAATCAATTGAAGCTTCAAGAAAGTTCTATTGGGCATCAACATCTTACTTAAGCTAAGGTTTCTTAGCCTCCATGACACTCAAGGTTCTCTTACCTTTCAAGGCTTCCTAGATCCTCTTAGCCTTTTCGCTTTGTCGGGATATTCAAGACTACCTACCTCAACGGGACGCGTGAGACTCTCTGTCTCACCAGGTTGCTATGATGCTATCTGAAACGGTAGACAATTAAAGGAGTTCCCATCCTTCTCGCAATGCTTGAAGGGCAGCAAAAGTTCCAAAGTCCACATTGTGTTCGCAAACAATACGCCTGAGAGAATAGGTCTAATTTCATCATGGACTCCATGGGTGGATCGCACATTCCACTGACCAATCACGCGCCGCCGCATAAAGGGTTAGATTCTCTAAAATCTATTTGTTGTGTTCTCTGATTTGATGCAAGAGATTCTTACTCTCATGTCCGAAATAGATTTCAGTGCATCAACACTATCTTTTCACTTAACCGTATGTTCTTCTATCCCATGTTTCAAGTGGCAAAATTTGTAATTTTATCGGTTAACACTTTTTTCACAATTAAGTGTCATATACAAAACTCCAATAATTTGATTCCTTTCCAAATGATTTTGTAAAACCATTTGAAGTTATATATAATTGTTTCACTCACATTAGCTCAAGTTTTCACCACCTTTGACATTGATGAAATTGTAATAAGTTACACCATATAGAGTTTGTGCTACCAAAAAGTAAAAAAGATGGAAACAATTGTTTCTCAACTAACATATTCTTCAAGCATGTCAAGTATCCCAAAAAAAGTTCCTCAACATATTTTAGAAAAAAGAGCCTCCAAGCTACAAAACATAAATATGGTCCATTTTAGCCCTAAAACTAACTTCTTCCAAGACTCATCATCCTCTCACAGTGTTCAACTATATTGTTCCTTTCCTGTTCCAGCGGCAGCGGCGGCGACGAGAGGGAGAGAGCCTCACCACCTGTTTTTCGGTGGTTTGACCTTGTAAATACGAACTATCCAGTTCGACGTCGTGAATGCTTCTTCCAAGTACTCGAGTTTGATGTCCTTGTTCCCGATTTCAACCCCTCTTGCACGATCAAACCTGCAATCACAAAAGATCATTGAGAAACCGTAGCAAAGTCTCTGCCATGAACATTGGACTTAAGACCATCGTGATTGACCAGAACTGCAACTAGTTTTGCATTTGTGCATAGAACTTAGGGCTGGCAATTTGGGTCCTGACACGACACAAATTTATGTAGGTATGGATTCAGCTTGATCGGATTGGCGTCGAGTAGCTCAACTTGTTTAATAACCAGGACGTGTTTGTGTCGAACTGTACAACCTGCAGGGGTGCAGAGTTGGATTGTTCGAGTTCGGTATGAGAAGACTTAACCCGAACCCGAACCCGATCCGAATAGGGTGTGGGTTTCAAGTTCTGCGTGTAAAATCTATTTATGCCACCACCGCATAAATGAGGATCAGGTTTTGTGTGCTTGCTGGTTCGGGTCCAAATAGCAAACTCTATGTGTATTCGCTGATGAATGCACAAACTTTCACGAGGCAAATGTATTTTCAACATTCATGTTTTTATATAGTATACATGTGCATGTATTACATACATCTATAAAGAGCACGGAACCGAAAACAGTTAATCAACAGAAAGGACGGCAAAATATGAACTTACCCTCCAGGCTGGCCATATTCTGTTTGCAGCTCTCCAAACCGATAATAACATAGCTTGTACCTAAACAACAAATAAACAAGAAAACAAAACTTGTTCACAAAATTACAGTATGCTCACAGATAATGGCGTACAATAGATTAGATGCTTTTGAGAATTTCCAACAATTTGATCGATGACAAAAGTGCCAAGGACCTATCTAATTCTAAAACTTACAATGCGCAGACACCCTTACCTGTGCTCAATACGTATCCAACACTTGGACACTTTTCGGATATGTGTCGGACACTTGATTTTCCATGTTCTCAATGTTTTTAATATTTTTTTAAGTGGACACGTGTCCAACACCTAACGTGCCCCCCATTTTTTTCCTCTAAAAATCAATCGATTGAACGTGTCCAACACTCTAAAATCCACTGACGAGCATGACTTTATGTGACATATGCAATTATATAAATGACCATTTATTGCGTATTTGTAGCGTATCGTGTCTATGATTTTATAATTAAAAAATAGTGTGCCGTGTCCCATATCTTGTAACCATGCCTATGCAACATAGTCTAAAACTAACCACATGGTCCACACAATTGGAAGTATTCTGTGAGGTAATGGCATATCGAGGTTTAAATTCAGGAACATTAAAGCGTGCAAAAGCACAAGTGCGCAGATAATTACATAACAAGACACTTACATGAGACAGTTCAACATCTTCGGCGATGCACCTTTGTCAACACGATATTCACCATTAACCCCCATGTAGTCAGATTCCTTGATAACTGGAAAAACACCGCCTCCAATTCTCACCATCCACAGAAACCTAGCACAAAAGAAGTTGTAAATAAGATGAAACCATAATGATGGTAAGCAAAACAGAAATCCACTCAAACAAAAGGATCTACTAAACAGTAGATTTAGCTAGAAAACTAGTGTTGATTCCACCTGGATACGAAAAACATTGCCACTGTAGCAGTTTAAAGCATAGGTACATTTAAATTTAATAAAAAAATATTTTGCGAGAAGGCCAAAACATATATGGTACATGAAGAGCTCTATGGCTTAGTTTTTCTTCAAAACAAAAATACTGCTTAACTAGTTAACTATTAGGATCATAGCCAAATGTAAGTAATGAAACCAAACTTGCGCATAACAAGTTTATCAAGTAAATCAATAAATTAAAACGAATGAGACATTAGTCTAGACACAAAAACTAGCCATGGTCAATGTGAAACAATCTCATTTACCAGAGAACGCCCATTAAAGTTTATTAAGCAAACAGACCAAAGAAGCTGTTTGATGATTTAATTAGAATAGCTCAACGAATTGTTTACAGTCTCAACAGATAGAACAGCACTTCATAAATGGCATAAAACTCACAGAAAACATGTTCATTTTAGAAAGAAACTAATGCTTTTGTACGGCATCACGTGTAGACGTGTAGTACAGAAAATAAATAAACACCGCTTCACAATGCATGACATTTAAGAAATCATAATTGCAATCATAAACTCATTCAGCCTTACTTGTTGATATCATCGGAAGAATAACCCGTAACACCACCAAAAACAACCAAGACATAGCCCACATCCAGTGATCTCATTATCTCATAGGCCTCGTCCTCATAAGATGCCATTGCACGCCCAACAGTTGCAATGTGAGTATTGTTCCAAGTGTTATTGTCAACAATGACAGTTCTGTTTCCCATGGCAGTGATCTGGTACCCATAATCCCACCACGACATCACCTTAGCATCTTGAGGAGTATTCTGCCGAAGCCAAAAGTATGCCTCGCGGTAATCATCAAAGATGATCTTGTTGCCATGAGCGCCCCTTGCAGCCAAGACGATTGAAGGAGACGAGTATGCCTCAGATGTGACCCAGGTACAATGAGAAGCGTACTTACTAAGCAAGTAGAAAGCACCAAGAAGCAAGGCAATAGCACCATTTCGTTGAAATGGTTGGGATTGATCAAGAGCAGCCTGTTTGAGTAACAAACATTAATAAGCAACAAAAAAGAAAAGAACCTAATGATAAAAATTGCATGTTTCAAATCCAATTCTGCCTACATATATTCCGCTTAAAAAAACTATGCATTAATTGTAAGAGCTGCTAGTTTAGATTTTCCGTACTTTTGTAGCTGTTCAATATGCAAAAGGATCTCACCTTAGATGAAGCTTTTGAACCACCAGTTCCTTTTCCAGAACCAGTCTGAGCAACCTTGCCCTTTGCCCTTGCCACCTGGGTCAAATTCTTTATAGTGGCAGAAACAGCAATAGCACTAATAAGGCATACTGCAGGCGTGGCCACGAGAATCAACCGAACCATGACACCAGCAAAATACATGCTCGTGAGACCATACATAACAATAAATATCGTGGCATCTGTCAACCTCTTGAAGCAGAAATAGAGACCAGCGGGGAAAAGGAAAAGAAGAATGTGGAAATCAAACATGAAAGACGACCAAGCTGTTGGTTGATGCTCAGAGACAGATGCAATAATTGGAATATGATCCTTGGCATATGTTGGATCCAGCAGGGAATAGAACCGGCCGGTCCATGGAGAGATGTATCCAGATGCAGAGCCAATTCCCAGAGCAACAGCACCCACACCGACTGCAGTGGTCACAGTGATCCTCAGAAAGGCTTGAAACAATTTTGTGTCGCTTAGCATGTGCTTGACCCAATCCAAGAAATAGAAAACCTATACAAATAACAAATAACAAATAGTAAAAGTTAAAATGCTTTACATCTTTCTGTGCTAACCAAATCAATGGAAACAATATAGCCTGAAAAGTTAATATTCCCTCGGGTGAAATAAATCTACGATGGACACAACTAACATAAATCATCGTAAATGCCCCAAGTGGTTCTAAAATTCAAAAAGTTAAAAATTGAGTTTTTACATCGAAAAAATAAAACTTTACAACAAAATTGAATTGACACTAATAATTATGTGGGAGATAACATTATACTGCCGTTTTAAGTTCAATCACACATATCATTAAATTAAGTGAAAGGACCAATCACCTAAGTAACCTTATTTAATTACACTTTTCTTGTTGGATAACTAAATGTGAGTAAATTCTAACTCACTTGGAAATGATGAAAAGGGTGCAACTGGAAAATATTGTGTATTTTTCCATATATTATAGAATGACAATAATTTGAAACAATCTCTCCCTTCTACATCAACACTTATTTTGGAATGAGATTGAGATTCTCATTCGGTCTTTTTGGTTGTGAGAATGACTTTGGAAGGAGAATCTCATTCTCATTCTAATTCTTGATTCTCATTCCCATCCCCTTTTTAAAAATCCAAATGCTACCTAAATCATTGAAATTCACAACAATCAAGCACAATGTGATAAAGTCAGCAACTTTTACACAAATCCAACAGAGAAAAGGACAGTAAGCGAAACCTGCATCAGAAAGAACACGCCCATAGCAGCCATGTGCTCTCCGGACTGCACATGCTGAAAACCCACAAACCGAATCTGCATTGCAAGCAACATGCCCACAACATACATACAATTATACGCAATATAAAGCCTCATCGAGTACCTCCCCGTGATCAAAAGCACCAAAACATAAAGTGGCACTAAATTGATAATAAACACATAGCCTCCCCAAGCCGAGACCATATAGAAGTACCCGAAAGCCGAGGCCAACGACCACGCCAGCGAGCCCGTGTTCACCGCCTTCACGAACAAGTAAAACGTGAGCAACAGCGCGAAAATGGCCACTCCCTCGTTGTCGTAGGACCCGGCAACCGACCGGGAAATGTACCCTGGGCAAATGGCGATCAGAGCCGCCGCCACGAGCCCGGCTCCGGTGTCCCAAATCTCTTTACCGAAGAAGTAAGCCACGAGAGTGGTGTTGGAGGCAAAAAACGGAGCCGTCAAGACACAGACCTCGCGGATGTGAACCGCGAATCGGAGAAAATGGAGAGCCCAGTAGATTATCGCCGCCGTGACCATGAGGCCTGGGTAGAGGGTCCCGCCGATGATCCGGCCGAGAGGGTACCAGCTCTCGGAGTCGAACCAGTTCCAGAATTCATAGAACCCTTTCTCGGTGAGGAACAGAGTGGTTCGGTAATTGAAATAGGGATCGAATTCGTGGATCATGGACTCGTATCGCAGGACGCTGAAGAGGCGAGTGATGAAGGCGAGAATGTAGACGAGACCGAGGATCGAGACGCGAATCAGGAGCTCCTGCTGCTTGGTTTTGAGCTTTAGGGTTTTGATCGAGAAGTTGCTGAGCAGATCCGATTTGAAGCTCGGGGTCTGGACGGATCCAGATTTCTTGTCGCTGACTTCGACCATGATTGGGGGCTGAGAAAATTGCTGAGAAAAATGGAGGGATTTTTGGTAAAGTTAGAGGATTTCCATGTGGGAATTTTCTCGGGAAAATGAGAGTGTTCTTGGGAGGTGGGTTTATGAGGAGATGATCAAAACTGAAAGAACTGAAAAAACCCTAGACGAAGAAGAAGAAGTAGTGAGAGAAGAGAGAGTGTAAATCAGTTGAGATCAGCTCAAACTAGACGATCCGGTGAAAAGTCAAGACCCGTTTGGGTGTGGGCGGGTCTCTTTAAGACCCATTGGAGTTTATCCAAACTTAACCCAAAGTAGAGGTGACAAAAGTTCGGTTCGGGTTAGTGTCTTGTTCGGATTTTAGACATTAAATGCACTTCTTTGCGGGTATACCCGACCCAAAAATTTTATAATTTACTTGACTCGATTTTTTTTGGGTTGATTAATTCAAACTCAAATTCGACCGAAATGGGTTGAGTTTTGGAGCACCCCGTGGATAGGGTACTCTTTTGCCAACTCTAACCCAAAGCTTGCAATTCGGGTTTCAAATCAGTATTACGGGTTCTCGTTAGAAAGGCTTAATTTAAGCCAGGCCCGAAAGAGATGTGAGTTATGGATTTTTGATCGGGTTTCGTAACTGACGTGCAAAATGTGCGGGCAAGTTGCCCGACCCGACCCAAAAGCAATCGGGTCTATTTTATGCAACCTTAACACAATAAACGTGAATCGAATTTTTGGTACCCGCAAGTTTCCAAATTGTAATTTTTAAGTTTATAGGTGGTAATTCGAGTCTTGGGTTGAGTTTTTGGTATCATGCTAAAAAGGCTCAACCCAAATTCAAACCAAAATGTGCACGGGTTTTACGGAAAAAAATGTGAAGATTTTCTTAACACTCAAAATTTTCAAGGAACACACAACTTGAACCTGACCCATCATGAGGTTCGGTCCATTTTATGTGACCCAACTTCGCAACTTTTTGGGTTGGATTTCATGTGTTAGTGGGTTCGGGTCCAAACTACCAGTCTTATATAAGCGTGAGTAAAGCTGGTAATTTGAACTTGTACCCGCTAAAACTCGAAATCTTATTCGTATTTTAATGGGTTCATAAAATATAAGCGATAAGATATGGGGTTGTAAGAACTCACATAAACTAACACACTTTACATGCAAAAATCAAATTTGATTCGAAACTCACAACTCGTATCTCTTTTAGATTAGGTATTTTCCAACCCAAACCTATATAATTAGTTCAAGATCCCTGAATTTTCATGTATAAGTATATCGTTTCCACAACTCAATTATGAGAGCCCTCCGCCTCTCCAATAATATCACATGTCACATGGTCACAACGAGAGCCATAACCTCACCAAAACTCTTGCACACTACGTGATCACAAGGAGAGACCCCGCATCTCCAATCTTCCCACCTACAAGGCCCGAGCAATAACCACACTCAAAACATGGCCACACGAAGGACGAATTCCACCCTCAATAAATGCCACCAAGGTTGCACATTTGATTCTTTGAAGTGTTTTTGTAACCTTGCCGTTTTTCAAACTAGTCGTTTGAACGTTGCACGTAATAGTAAGGATCTTATGAATTCCAACATTTATACATCACGATACTTGACGGGGCACACAAAGGTCCCGAATTCACTTGACATCAACACACAGCACTCCCAGGAGGTTAGAATTCAAGCTCACAACAAGCCTCATGCATAAACTTCACACCATCAACAACCAATCACATATTGCCACATCATATATATTTTTATAAGTACAAACAACTCTATCATTAAGAAAAACATGACTTTATTGTATTTCAATTTCCTAGTTAAGATTTTTATCTCACGCACGAAACAATGACCCTAAACAAAACTTAAGATGATTTATGTTTAACGGTGTGTTATCCATACCAAAGGCCCATTTAGAAGGGCCCATATAATGCCCATATTCAAACACTTTTGACTTTTGAGTCCACACCAATACGGGCCTTGGTAAAGGCCCATTTAGAAGGAGCCCATATAAGGCCCATATTCAAACCCCAGTTTTGACTTTTGAGTCCACACCAAAACTGGGCCTTGGAAAAAGGCCCATTTAGAGGGCCCATATAAGGCCCATATCCAAATCCCATAGAACCTCTCTGAAAGACCGAACCCTCCACTTTCCTTCCAACTTTTCAGATTCGATCGAGAGAGAGAGAGAGGCAGAGACGATGGCTCGCCATGGCGCAGCGAAGCTGATCGGCGCGATCGCATCACGAAGAGCTTCTTCATCTTCCTCAACTTCGTTCCTGACTCGATCTCCATCATCGCCGGCTCAGACTCGGCAGTACGCGACGGCTCCGCCGCCGCCGGCGGTTTTCGTGGACAAGAACACTCGCGTCATCTGCCAGGGAATTACTGGAAAGAACGGTACCTTCCACACCGAACAGGCCATCGAGTATGGAACCAAAATGGTACAGACACTGCTCATCTCTTTTTTTGCTGTTCTGATTCAGTTGACTCTTCGTTTTTTGTTGAGTATCAGTTGTGATTTCGTGGAAGAGATCTTTTTAGTTTTGATTTAATCAATCCTTAGAGGTTTTTAGTTCTTCGAGTGGTCATTTCTTAGCTGCTGCTGATTTGTGTAGGACTGTTTTTCTGTATACTCCACTATGCAGCATGGTTCTGATTCAGTAGTTTCTTCGTTTTTGTTGAATATCAGTTGTGATTTCACTGAAGTGATTGTTTGAGTTTTGCTTTAACGAAGCCTCGGAAGGTTTAACGTTAGCGTGACCATTTTTTACCTGCTGAGTTGTGTAGAACTGTTTGTTTGTCGATTCCACAATGCACTATGGTACTGGCACTGGTCATCTCTTCATTTGCTGCTCCGATTTAGTTGCTTCTTTTTTGTTGAATATCAGTAGTGATTTTGTAGAAGAGATTTTTTGAGTTTAGTTGTAATCAAGCCTTGGAGATTTTGATCCTTAGCTTGACCATTATTATTTAGCTGCTGATCTGTGTAGAGCTGCTTGTTTGTAGACTCCACAATGCAATATGGTTCTGACACTGCTCATCTCTTCTTTTTGCTGTTCCGATTCAGTAGTTTCTTTGTGTTTGTTGAATATCAGTAGTGATCTCATAGAAGAGATTGTTTGAGTTTTGCTTTAATCAAGCCTGGGGGGGTTTAGTCCTTAGCATGACTATTGTTTAGCTGCTGCATTCTGTATTAACTGTTTGTTTGTAGACTCCATGTTGCACTATGGTACTCAAACTGGTCATCTCTTTTTTTGCTGCTCTGACTCAGTTGTTTCTTTGTTTTTGTTGAATATCATTTGTGATTTCATTGAAGAGATTGTGTGAGTTTAGCTGTAATCAAGCCTTGGAAGTTTTAAGCCTTACCTTGACCATTTTTGAGCTGCTGATTTGTTTAGAACTGTTTGTTTGTAGACTCCAATATTCTTTATGAGTTTATGTTTGACCTTAAGCTTTAGTATCTTTGAATTATCTTAAAATCTGCGTGCAGAATATTTTTTTTCCAAAAGAAATGAGCGAAATGTTTCACGAAATGTCAAAGAAACAAAATCATGTAGAGAGTGATGAATAAGGAGTGCCTGAAACTATTTTTTTAACTGATTTGTTATTTGTTATTTGTCATTAATCAACTCAAGAATTTGCTATGCACTTCAATCAAAGGCTTGTATAGTGCCTTGCAGAAAAATTAAGTTATAACTGCTTGGATGCTGTTTCTCGGCGGCATGTTCTTTTAAAGCCATTTTGTTTTGTATAACCATTCCTTTGATTGTTGTGGAGGTGTGGGCAGGAGTAACTTCATTTCCTGTAAAATGCCTTATATAGTTGTAGGCTCAGCCCTTTTCTTTTTTAAAGATGGCTATACATGCCTCTGAGTTTCAACAGCTTTTGCTGAGCTATAATTAGAGTGTCTTGGCATGGTTGTAAGCTTCTGGTGTGCTGGTATTGGGGCATAATGGATCTCAGGCTCATTTGTTACTTTTGGTTTTGCTCTCTCTCTCTCTCTCTCGTCTGATTCAGTATTGACATCACTTACCTTTCTGTTATACTTTAGAGGGTTAGTTCATTGGATTGCTAGCAATGCTTTTAATTCTTAAGCTTATTACTGTAAAATTTGCTTCAATTAATCGAGGACCCTTCATATATCAGGTTGGTGGTGTGACTCCCAAGAAGGGCGGAACAGAACATTTGGGACTTCCAGTTTTCAACACTGTTGCAGAAGCAAAGGCTGAAACGAAGGCAAATGCTTCAGTCATATATGTCCCTCCCCCATTTGCAGCAAAAGCCATTTTGGAGGCATTGGAAGCTGAGTTGGATCTTGTCGTGTGCATCACCGAGGGGATTCCTCAGCATGACATGGTAATATCACTTTAAAGGATAATTTGTCCAAACATGATACATGCTGTACATCTGTGTAATTCAAATAGTTTTGACAAAAGTAATGTGCATTTCTTGTGTTAATAGAGTATAACAAGGTTTCACTTATGCAGAACACTGGTTATAGGTCCATTAGGTTTTCTTGTGCCAGATTATTTGGATTTAATTTTAATAGAAAAAATTTAATGTATTGATTTGGGTTTAAAAATTATTTACATTCAATGTTTGGAGTAGGACATATATGTTAAAACTAGCAAATATATGTTATCCGGTTCCTCGTTGACCAACATTTGTTTTTGTATAAAGGTCAATAACACATCATTGATATTTCTATCATGGTTAATTGTCCTTGATGTTAATACTTTACTAATTTCAGGTACGAGTGAAAGCTGCCATTAATAGGCAATCCAAAACTCGGTTGATTGGGCCAAACTGCCCTGGTATCATCAAGCCTGGGGAATGTAAAATTGGGATCATGCCTGGGTACATTCACAAACCAGGACGTATTGGGATTGTATCTCGATCTGGTACCTTGACATATGAAGCGGTAAGTCCTAATTTTGTTTGGCTGAGCACTTCACCAATACAAACTTAGTAACAGAATGGGATATTTGATGTATTTTGTTTGAAAATATGGGATATATTGAGTGCTGTTTGCTTTGTCAGCAGCCTTTATATCTCCAATGAATGTCTGTGTTAGATGAGCACTAATGTATATGTTAAAATTTTCATTTATATGCTATTGCTTTACAGGTTTTCCAAACTACTGCTGTTGGCCTTGGACAATCTACTTGTGTAGGTATAGGAGGGGATCCTTTTAACGGAACAAATTTCGTTGACTGCCTTAAGAAGTTTCTAGTAGATCCCCAGACAGAAGGTACATGTTCTTGAGTAATGTAATCCATTTGAACTATTTGAAGTGTTCAAATTAGCAGTCAAAAGTGGCATTACTGCATAACTTACAACCTTAATGTGTTTACATGTTTTATCTGTGTATTGTTTAACAAGTGAATGTAAATTGTTTAAACTATAGTTGCTCACACATTCAGCTGAAGTTCTAAATTTCACATTGATGCCAGATTCGTGTGCACTCACGTCCTCACTTTGTATAATTTCTAAGTACATAGTTCAGTTGTAGTCCATATGCGGTGTATTGTACTCTTTTTGGGTTTATGTGTGTGCATTTGGGACTGTAGTAGGGTCATTTAATCTCTCTCTCTCTCACGCACACACATTTCGTGAAAGGTTTTGCTTGTCATCCATAGACCTGTAGCTGACTAGCTGTTCATATGAAATTGTAAAGCATCTAATAGATTGATATAAAACTACTTAGTGCATCCTCCAGAAGTCTGTAGTGTCTTACATCTAGTGTAAATTTAGTAGAATGTTATGGAGTGCTTTCTTATTATGTACTTTGGGCGTTCAAGTTCTTGATTTTTTTCCCCTCTTTGAAATGTGCTTGCCTCTGGGGGTGTATTTGGAGGGATTAAGTTCGATATCCTTGAAATGAAAATAGAGTTTATGCCCTCCCAGACTTTGACTTCTTGATAATATCACCAATAAGATTAGTTAATTACTTCAATATACCTTGTGAGTTGTGTAGACTGAGCAACATTCTTTCTTCTTGTAAATGTATTAGTCTTACATATATTGCACATCATGTATAGATTTACATAATAAACAGAATCATTGGCAGCTTTTGAAATAAGAGGAAACAATTAAGATAATATGCTAGACTATTGATCTCTGGTGTCATGTGTATTTCAGGTATCGTTCTAATTGGAGAGATAGGTGGAACTGCTGAAGAGGATGCTGCTGCATTGATAAAGGTAAACAGTTTTGATATTTTCTTATACTTAAATTACTAATTGAATTATGGAATCTATTCTCGCAAATAAGTTTTCTTGATTTAGAACTGCTCTGTCAAATACTCTTAATTTCATGAATCTGAAAGTTCCTTAAATTTTTGTCTTGTGTGTTTCCATATGTTATATTTCTACTGAAATTTATTTAAAAAATCAGAAAAAGTTGAATTTATGTTTCGACATTTCAGGGCATGATTTGAATTTATATTTTTTTTAACAAATGTTATACTCCCTCCATCCCAAAATGATCGTCACATTTCTCTTGCATTTTTTTTCTTTCCAAAATGAGTATTGTTTTCTTGTTTAAGAAGTTAGTTTTGCATGAATTACCAATAGTATCCCTTTAATAAATTAGTTAGTACCCCGGTAAGATTGTAACAACACATATTCTTGTGGTTACGAAAAGAAATGACAACAATAACTAAGTTCTTAATTTCTCTCAAAATGGAAACCAAGACACTCATTTTGGGACGGAGGGAGTATTTCTTTCCTTTAGTACTAATTATTATATCGAATATTAAAACTAATGGGTCAAAATGGTATGGGCTTGCTAATGAACAAAAGTCCCAGCCTCTGTCCCTTCCTTTTTCATGTATTTGCTGAGCCACGACTTCTATTTTACTTGAAACTTTCAAGACAAAAGTGTGATGTTCATATTAAGTTTTTGGCGGCATGAAAAATGAAAGATACTTTCTCTTCTGTGCTCTTTATCTTATGTATTTACTATTTACCTATCATTGAGCTATTACTGCAGACCGTCCTTGTTCTCTGTTTTGGAGCTCATGCTTATAGTTATTTGTAATCAATAAAACAGGAAAGTGGAACAGAGAAGCCCGTAGTTGCATTTATTGCCGGATTAACTGCACCCCCTGGCCGTCGTATGGGTCACGCTGGAGGTATAATATTTCTATTAATCATTACGTATTTCATATTTAGTTGAACACTAGAATTTGTAAATATCTCTTCTTTTGCCGTATGCATCTTGGGCAGTTCTCTTTTTCATTCTTCTTTATTTTTTATCTGCATGAACTTTCGGGAACTATAAAATTTGAACACCTCTGGCCCCTTTCAACGAAACATATATAGGCTCACTTGATCTTGCGGTCAACTTGAACACCCAATTCTTTGACCTAATTGAAAATCTTGTGTTTGTTCCCAATCCCGTAAAGACTAGTTTGATTGTCCCCAAGGGTTCAAGCTGCACACTTGTCTAAGTGATGTGGCTGATATATCCCATATATGTTTGTGCAAGCTTTTCTTAGTAAGGTTTTATTATCTTTACATTTCTTTGACACTATCAAGAAAGGAGACGATATAAAATATATTCCTCTCTCTCTCTCTATACACACACACACACACACACACATGCTGAGACTCAACCTAGCCAATGAGGAGATGCCACCTCACGAATTAACACTCATACCTGCCTGAATCCATTCATTTGTGTCTTGGTGGACTCTGGCCACTAATTGCTTCGTTTGCTTGACCGAGACTTCATGCTCTCTCTCTCTGGATCCAACGGCATTGGCTAAGCCACAATTTAGTTTGCTCATATTCTTTATTCTATATATATAAGCTCTTCTTAGTGTAAGTGATTGGATGTGGTGATTGATCTCTTACGGACTTTTGCAAATGCAGCTATTGTGTCGGGTGGGAAGGGCACAGCGCAAGACAAAATCAAGACCCTGAAAGAAGCTGGGGTCACAGTGGTGGAGTCTCCCGCTAAAATTGGTGTGGCCATGCTCGAAGTTTTCAAACAGAGAGGTCTTGTTAATTAGTTTTGGCAAGTTACAACCTGATTTCAGACTCAACCGTACATTATCTTCTTTTTTGTTTTCCATAAAAGAAAAAAGTTTATACACATTTTCAAGGCACTGTGAAGTGCAAGTGCCGATACCCGTCTTTATTCTTTGTTAATTGTCATGGAATTTGTTCCTTTAAAGTTTGGGTCTCTCCCTCTCATATGAGCATTGCAAATTGAAACCACCCAAGAGCTGACAATTTCGGTTTCTGTTTGGATTCTTCGTGCTTAATCCGAATCCGGCCCGAAAATTGATCGGGTCTATCTTTATGCAATCTGAATCCGCGAAACGTGGATTGAATTTTTGGTGGCCCGAGGATAGGTTGATATAGTAACCTAAAGTTTAGTCATATGTTTGAGATCTCTGCATGAATAATTGAATGCGATGAAAAGTAGGCAGGGACTTTTAGTAAAGGTAATTTTCTTTGGTAGGCATGGACTTGATTTTATAATAAAAACATGGTCCTAAAATTGAATATTGATCCAAACTAAAAATTTGAGTACCAAATTCTGTGAAAAGTGATACGCAGCATTGATGAGTGGACGTGGATCGCTCTTCTATCTTTGACAAGGATGGCTTCTTTTAATGGTATTGACGAAGAAAGTGTGTTCAGGTTTTTCTAGAAGGCCTTTAAACATACGTAGTCGGAAAGACTTGGCACAACTTAACCCCAAAAATTGAGTGGTGAGTTTGAGTCTTCAAT
Source organism: Pelargonium nanum (assembly GCA_036897485.1). NCBI lineage: Eukaryota > Viridiplantae > Streptophyta > Magnoliopsida > Geraniales > Geraniaceae > Pelargonium > Pelargonium nanum. The sequence goes on from JAYMTF010000270.1 coordinate 24,137, forward strand.
TTTTACGTGTAGAATGTTTAGACTGCTCAACGCAATTTAAAAATTGAACAGATTTGTCTTATACAATGCCGTATAGTTTGGTAATGTATGTTGTGGTACGAGATGATATTAGCATATTTAGATTCACACATTTTGTAGTCGTGTCGTATTTGTGTGCTGAAGAATCCAACACTTTTGGTAATTGTGTAATGTTCACGTTGTGTCTCCAAAACACATAAGCACGATTAACTAATCGTGTTGTGACACACTTAATAGTATAATTGCGCATTAGTCTCAACAATGTGCCCAAGATGTGTATAATGTGTTTGTGTCAACATGACTCATTTAGCTATTGCGTTTAACGTGTCGCATTCGTGTACAACCCTTCAACACTAACGTGTTGTGTCCGTGGTGGGTCGTGCAACAACAATCAACTTTTAGTACGACGCGAACATGACATGCATGCACGAATTGCAAGCTCTTAACCTACAGATGATGAAGCAATATATATATTTTAATCTGTTGAGCCCAAAAAAAGTTCTCTGAAACCCAAATATCTTCCAAACCGGCTTTTACCCATGAATTATGAAAGTAGATTCTCAATGAGGCCATAGACACTTGCTTTTAACTTAAAAATCACCACAATTAGAATTTTTCTGCCCAACAAGAAACCAAGAAATCCCACCATATGCCAAGAATTGTTATCACTACCTTTTTTTTCTATTTCCAATCTACTTTCAAATTTGCAGGTGAAATACAGGCAGAAACCGGCAATGGGAAGAACCGACTTAGTGAAAGAAGTCATCGTGTAGTACCTATTTTCGTTGAACTCTGATAAAATATCACGATGATGGCGTTTGAATATTACCTTCACAGAATCTCCACGATCCGTCGTCCTGCCTTCTCAGAACATACTGAATTTTGTATGTGCTGCAGTAAAATAAAAGCGAGGGAGCAAATGTCATTTTAAAAACATAAGGTAATCGTATTAGGAAATTTGGGGTAAAATATTTCTCCACCCCGGGACGTCCATTTCTTTAAGATACAATCCCTATACTTTACACCCCTATCAAAATTAGGGCACCGAACATTTTACCCGGAAATTTTTAACAAAATCTAGAAGGTATCAACAAAACAGTCTATAAACATGTGGTGCTTTTGTACTCTAGAAGTGAGAACTTTTTGTCACTTTATTTTATTCAAAATAGTGGAATAAAGTGCACAAAGCAACAATTTATTTTTCCTTTTAATGAGGCATATTTTGACCATACAAATTGAGCAAGAATCCAAAATTAAGCATAAGATGTCTCACTTACCTGTAATAATTAGGGTTCTTTGGCTGCGTGTCATCAACAAGCTCTGCTGCTTCCTCTAAGTGAGCCTCGATTTCAGCCATCTCGGCACCATTTCCGTCCGATAAAATTTCGGCACGCAGAATAGACAAATGCAGCAGAACAAATCTCCAAAAGCAGCTCTTGGCTTTTGCTGTATCAGCCAATGATTGCCACTGTAAAGCAGATAGAGAAATTTTAACATTTTTCTAAGAACCCGGGTGGCGTTAGGATCGAACTTGTGACTCCTTAGTCAACCTAGCTCTCATACCATGTAGAAGACCAAGTGAACTAAAAGTTTATTCCAATAGTTGAAGACCCCAATTCTAATTTCATACTAGTAAAATAGCAAAACTTACTTGAACAAGCATTGATTCATCAAGGACTTCAGAGAGGACATCAGCTTGGTGGCCAGGCCCCAGAGCGTCCGCTTTGATGGCTTGCCATTGCTTAACAAGGGCTTCAGCTTCTTCTGTAGGCATCGGCCTTCTATATACGTTTGTCATAGAGGATGATAGACTGGCAGTAAGGCATGAACTTTGTAAATTTCTGGCATCCTTTTTCCCAAAAGGCATCTGAACCACTGACAATAGTTTCAGGAGTTTGCCAACAATACCTCTTCCACTCACAGAAGCAGGATGTACACCATAATCTCCGTATGAGTCTGATTTGAAGGAATAAGAAGTTCTTATATTTGGTTTATTGGTCGGTTTAAATGTCATAAAGACAATGCATCCCAGTACGGTAACAAAGACAGTCCTTCCAACTACATCTTTTAGAAGCAACCAGCATTCCCAAACCTTGTTGTGGCGTACACCAAGGCTCCGTTTCAACTGACCAGTTTGTGTATTGTTAACATTACTTGAAATGCTATCCTTGCTTGATAACAGTGGGTTTTTCAAATCAGCTGGAGCTAATGGTTTAACAGCTGATCCAAGATGTCTAGCAGAGTTCATGTACGAAAGAGGTTCTTCAAAATCTCTATGCTCGGATACATGAATAGTAGAAAGTGACCTGTGACTAACACTAGGGCTATTTTGTTGAAAGCCTTGCCTTTGTTTGCTCCCGGGAATTTTCTTTTCTTTACCAAAAAATTTTACCTGCACATATGGTACATCTGTAAATAGTTTTCCTGTTGAAACTGAAACCTCTCTCTCTATATGTGCGTGTGCGCATTTAAGTTTCATATAATGAATCTTACCAGAGAGGGAGAACAATCACGTGTATCTGAAAACGCGGCAAGAACAGCATCCTTCAGCCATGTTTCCTGATAAATTACAGCATGTAGTCTGATGTGAGAAATTAACTACCTTCAAGAGAAGCATGAAGTTTGTAGTAACAGTAAGATTTTGAAAAAGTAGCATTAATTCAAATACAGTCCAATCTACGCCATGTTTATCAACTGAAACAAGCAGTGACCAAACACACACAACCTACGGTTATATGCAAGTAAATGGCAGCAATAGAAAGGCTGCATATTAAGTAAGTGCTATTCTATTCCATACACAAAAATTGTTGGTTGAGTTCTTTTTTTTTTCTTTTTTTTTTTTTGTAATTATCTGAGGGCTGATAATTCTGAATACCACAAAATGGAATCCAAGTCACATGCGAATAAGGCGTGCTATGTGAAACTAATAGTTTGAAGTTAAGTTCAAACTTTCCCTCAAGAAAAGGATCTACCATTAATTGGTTCAGTTGAATGTCTTGCAGAGAAATAATATCAAAATTCCTCTCAATTATAGAAAACATACCAACAATGCACTCTTACTGGAAGCATCTCTTTCCTCTGTGGAGAATTTACTTAGTGAAGCAGAATTTGAATTAGTTTGGAGTTGCCGAAGCTTATCAACAGCCTCTGATTCACTACCCTGGCAACCAGGTACAAGTTTGTCTTGAGTATATAAATGGAGAAGAAAATGATATGACAAAATAAAACAAAATAACTAAATAAGGATAGCAAAAAATACCTGCCCAAGAAGGAACAAGCAGAAAGCATCTTCAAATTTTAAATCAATACCTTCAGCTGCTGTTAAACATTCACATATAGTTCTTGCTTTGTTTATCTGCTCAACCATGTAAGAAAAATAAAATTAATAAGAATAAATTAAACAGACAACATTAATATCTTTTTCTTCTTATCCCACCCTCCACTCCATCTCTAATATGATGGAGGGCAGACAAAAAGATGAAAAAGTAAATTCTACCTCTATCCTATGGTTTAAAAGGATAACAAAATTTAGCAGACCCATTACTATGAAACTTCAAATAGGTTCTGAGACTTTGTTTTTTACTGAAGATGAGAAGAAATGAAAGAAAAGAAGCACAAAGTAACTAAACCGTGCCAGAAATTACCAAATCTGTTTGCTTGGTTGAAAATCCAACAGCTATGTGAGCTGTTAATGCACGATAGAAACAATTGAAATCGACTACAACCCTTTGATTTTGTGATTCAAGGGATTTCTTATTCTTCCTTGCGACAGCCAAAGTATCCCACGGAAGAAGATCAACTATTTCTGATGCCATGAGCCTATTTAGAGCTTGTTCCAAGAAGCATTGCCAATCTTGAACTCGGCATGAACTTTCTACATCAAGACCCTGTCTGAGCAATTCACGCAAAGCTGCAATTGCTCCTCGTCTACGTTCAGTGTTTTCAGGTGAGTGAGGCATACCAAGTAACTCCAATGTACAAGCAGGTGCAAGCTCCTCTAAAGAGTCTTCTATCTGAAAATCATGGCCAACAAGTTCATGCATGCAGCAGTTAAAATGTAATAGTTTGGAAATCAAAGCATAACTTTAGGACTGTCTACCAGGATCTATCCTCCCCACAAAATTCCCAGCAACAGTTTCAGCATCATAAGAATATTTAGAGTGATTAACCATTTGATCAACTAATAGTTCAATGAACATTTCAGCTATGTTTTCCCCCGCTTCACTAACAGAAGAACGGGACAAATAAAAATTTGCCTTCAGTAAAGTGATAAAGGAGATGCATAGTGAGGGAAGCCTAAAGATGGCCATGACCCATCTTAAATCTACAACATGCCAACCACAGAGGCCCAGACAGTTTTTTCTGGCATTGCCCACTGAGAGACATATTTTTAATTGTATTATGCGCACACCACAAAGATCCTAGAGATGATATGTTGGATGAGAAGCACGTGAAAGAAAAGAGCACTACCTGAGATAGCAGTGCCATTTTTCCAAGAGATATTTTACTCCTGAGAAGACATTGAGCACGAGCAAGTGCCTCAAATCCTTCTGAAACTTTTTTCTTCTCAAACCCAATCTTTGCAATCGCACACTTCAATATAACATCTATGATAAGTAAAGGAGGGGTGCCAAGTCTGCTATGAACCTATGAATAAATTAGTAGAAATTCTGGACCTCTATCATGATTCATCTTACCTCAGCCAGTGCCATGGAGAGAAGTATATCATGAATGTACGGCTTAGAATCCGGATGCTGAAGAGCTGCTCGACCAATATCTAATACAAGCTTCTCTTCTCCAACCTAGAGAAGAAGATCATAAGATCTTTAAATTTAGACTCAGAATGTAAATCACAAAACATATCAAAGGTTCGCATTTTGAAATTGAAAAGAAAAACAATGCGGACGAAGAAACAATTCTGTATCCAATTATACTCAGAAGCAAAGGACCCAAATCAGGTACAGTGATCAGCTCAGCAAAACTGAGTTAATAATAACATTACTAGTCTCTCTGCATTATTGAACAAAAGTTCCCACACTTCTAGAGGAACTAATGAGTAGAATGCTACAAATTATACCTCTTGAAGAAGGCAAAGAGCACCAGGCAACCAAGACCATGGAATCCGAAGTGAAGATTTAGGCTGAATTTTTTCCTTAATATTACCAGCATATTCTGGTTCAAATAGAAGCTTATCCCTCACATCCATTAAGAGATTCTGCAAGCCATTAACAGGTAAATAAATATTAACAACACCATATTAGCAATCAAAAAAGAAACATCTGAGGATTGACCAAATACAGCAAAATGATTCCAATGACAAGCCTTCACCTGCCGAGATACAACTGCATCCGCAGTATATCCTTCTTCAATTTCAGCATTTTTCAATTCCTTCACCGACTTGACAATTTCATCCATCTCTGCTCTGTTAGGAGCACCAACTAGCTGCAATTTACACAAAACACAAGCACATATAGGATTTAGAATTCACAATTCCAATTCCCTCCTTTCTTCTCACTAGCAAATATACATATATAAATAAACATACTCACATACAAGACATTACAATTTACAGAGACATACATGAATCAAATTCCCTCCTCCTTTCTTCTTAATTGCAACTACAGATATATAAATATATGGACACACTGTTCGAGGAAAAAAACATAGGCGTTACATTTAGCTGCAATTTTCACACAAACACATACAAGCTCAGATTTCACCATTTAAGAATTCAAATTCCTCCTCCTTTCCTCTCGATTGAAAATATAGATATATAAACATACATACACACTCTGTTCTATACTTAGAATACACGAATGACAGTACAATTAGCTGCAATTTACACACAACACAACACAACACAGCACATACAGGATTCAGATTTCACCATTTCAGAGTTCAAATTCCATCCTCCTTTCTTCTCAATTGAAAATATAGATATATAATTATACGTACACACAAATGACATTACAATTTACAGAGACATACACAAATCAAGTGTGGAATCGAAGGTGACCTGGTAACATGTAACAGGAATTTCAACGGTGGAGAGCGTCTGAGGCTGGGCGTTCTCGAGAGTGCGAGTGCCAGTGGCGTTCAAGCTCAGCCGAGTCTCGGCAAAACCTCTCCTCCGAGGAACTGAAACCCTAGCACTTGAAATGCCGAAGATTCTGGAAGAACATCCGGAGGCTGCTACATCGCCAACAAAACCGAGAAGCTTCACATTGTGATCATCGCTGCGACAAAAACAACACGAAGACGGTGAAGAAGGCGAAGGAACGAGATTGGGCGTCGCATAAGGCAATGCCATTTCAGCAAATCGGACCGATTGATTCTGATTTTGGCTTTGAATTCGCAAATTGAAGCTTCATTTGGTGAAGATCTGGTGGAGAGTTGCTTTTAGGGCTTGTCTGTGGAGTGTGGAGCAAGAAACATGGAGGAATTTTGAGCTTTGTTCACTGAGTCTCTCTGTGAGAGAGTGAGTGACAGAGAGAGGTTTTGGACGTTAAAAGAGAGAGGTTTTTTTTTTTTTTTTAATTAATTAGTTATGAACCGTTGCCTTTAATTGAGACTGAGATTTAGGGACTGACTGTGACTGAACAAGCAAAATTTACTTACAGCGCCTTTTTTTGCTGTTGTGTCCCTAATTTTTCCTTTATTTACTTTTGCACTACTTACTACGTCACGACAGACTTTATTACTATTATTTTTTTATATAAAAAAATCAAGAACAAATTTTAGACATAAGAACAGTGGCGCAGTTGGCTACACAGCTCATAGGAAAAGAAATAAGCTTTAACTGTGACATACTTTCGAATGAAAATTAGTTTGAGAGTGAAAACGGCTTAAGAAGTGTCAGCCACGAGTTTGAGAGTTCACTCAGAAACCTCATAGTTTAAATTTAAAAAAAAAAAACGATGAAACTAAATCCATTGTTTGGAACATAAATAATTTACAATCTAATTTAATTTACATTTAGGATTACTTTTATCTTATTATTTAAATTTGTAAGATTTTCAAAACTATATCTTTGTATTCTAAATAAAGACTTTAAATCTGAAATTTTAAATCAAATTTTACAATTCAACCGTAATCTAACACAAACACGACAATATTTAAACGTACATGTTTAACATTCGTATTGTGTTTGTGTTCAACTCAACAACACATATTTACCTCTAACAAACGTTAACACAAATTGTCAACTCTATAACCTAATAGAAGCCATAACCTTTTGACAATTGAGTCCTATTTCTAATCAGGAACGCAAACAAGACCACATCATCAACAAAATATATAATAGACTATAGTGCTAATAACACAATCTCAAACCCAAAATTCACTTGGAAAGACACTGGCAATAGAATTCAAAACACAAGTCTGATATTATCATACGTATGGATATGAATACGATTGTTCATATAGACAAAATTAAGCACCACTGTTTGAATGGGTTTTTTCCGAGCAATCAACACACTATTCCCTTACTAGCCGATTAACCATAGACAATGTGAACACCATAGTTGGTACAATTCATGTTTCAATGTTTTAAGGAACAAATTGTCACATTAGCATGACCAACCCTGCTTCCATTTCTTCAGCGAGCCTCATACTGGACAACTGCAACAACCAAAAGATTGACGTTAAATTTAAAACACAACACGACATGGGTGCAAGTGCTAAAATTTACAAGATGTTAAAGGAGACCAGTATATCATCTGCAGCTAATTATGACCGATGCGTTCACTCCTCGGTTGCAAATCATGCACTACATTAGTTAAAGTGCTTTTGAACTAGTACAGAACACTACTAGCAAAATGCAATTACGGGTGCACCTTAGACCATGTAATACATACCGGTGCTACAAGTAATGTCTAGACTGTACAACAGCTGTTATAGATTTATGCTTCGTAGGCATGATATGAGGGACATTGGTTCATTGTGCATAAGCATAAAGCAAACATATATGTTATGCATACCAAAGACATAAATAAATAAAAGATAAACAGTAGAATCACGGGTTAATCGGACAACATATCTATATATCATGTGCACGGTGCACTATGGAGACAATATTTTAAGACCAAGGACAGAGGATAAATTAGGTCAGTAATTGAATCCTACCGCCCAATAAGAAAAAATTCTCGATCACAATGACAAGTATGTACAGACTACAGAAATGGCATAATAAATAAGATCAATCAATACAACTCTTCAAAAATACTTAGGATCAATAAGATCATATGAATATTGTATATTATGTACAAGGGTATCTACAAGGATCAGACACTTGAACATACTTTAGCACTTGAAGAACCTTATACACAAGCCTTGAAAATGCAAGTGCTTTCAATTGTGGGTTTGTTTTGGAGTTTGGTCAGATTAGTCTCCATTCATATTTTGTCTATTTTCAGGACATATTCTAATCTTAGAGCTAGTTCTCCAAAGTCCAAACCCGTATTTTCTTGGCCAAAGGTTAACATACAGCAAGTGACTTTCGACCTCAAGATCCTTAAATTTTCAACTCCCACCCAATCCACATCCTGAAATTCTCTTCTCATAATCCCAATACTCAAAGGGTTGGAGCAGTTTGTTTTAGATCCTACATCACACAAAAGCATCAACTACAAAAGAAGGTAGGGTCCGACTAGTTTAGTATCTTAAGGTTTCCACTCCAGAGGCATGGTAATTCCATAATGGCAATATAGTAATTATATGATAAAGGTTTGATCCCAGAACAAACACAAATCAGATATCAGCTACTAATTTCAAAAACAATTCTCAAAATCAAAGCTATCACTAGTCACTACAACAAATTCAACAAATTAGTCAAAATATGAATACAAAATCCAAACTAATACTCAAAATTAAAGCCATAGCCACAGCAAATTGCTTTAAACATGAATCCAAAACCAAAGCTAATCCTCAAAATCAAAGCCAATCAACACAATAAATCCAACATAATACTCTAAACATGAATCAGAATTTCAAATTCCACAAGTAGAAAAAAAACATCCTCAAGACTAGAAACCTGTAAATTTCTAGGGAATCGATCACTTACTGCGGCGAGTTCGCTTCTTGTACAAGATACGGTAACCGCACTCCCGGCACTGAATCACATCACCAGGCTTTAGCGTGTTCTCCATGCCGCAATCTAAGCATCACAGAGTTCAAAAAAAAAATGAGAAACCTTTTTAAGACCTTGTTTGGCTGACAAGAAAATCCAAAGCTGTTTTCCATCAGTTTCCTAGGAAACAAACAGAAAACAAAGCATGCAAAAAACAAAAATACCTCCACAGATGTAGGTGACAGGTTCAGGTTGAGGATCCATGCGTATTCGCTTCTTCAACACAAAGTCTCTCTCTCTCTCAAGGTCTAGGGTTTTGAAAATTGCTGCTCAGAACAGTATTTATATGATCTGTACTGGGCCGGGTCGGGTCTAGCGGGAAAACGAATCTAACGCGGGTTTTATTTACCCAAATTGCTAAACCGCGATTTATAAAATAAACGCGTTTATATCTGAAAAACGCACCATTCTCTTCTCTGTTCCCAGTTTATCGCTCCCTGAGACAGCTTCCGAGAGCTCTGCTGCTTCGTGTCCGTACTGTTTCAGAGCTTGGAGAAAGAGAGAGATGCTTCATCATCATCACTGTGCAGTGCTCGGTGACACAGTTTCTGCTTCTCCAAACAGGTCCTTACTAGGCTTCTTCTCAGACCACAAAGTCACTTCCAAATCTTCTTCTGTTTCGTTGATGAAGCAACACCTCCAGATTCGCTGCCCAATCTTGGCCTGTAAAGCTTCGCAGCAGAAGATTCCTCTCAGGTCTAGCTTCAAAACCCTCCTTTTTTTAACATTAAGAACAAAAAAAACATTTTTTTAAGCATCTTTTACTTGCTAATGCATGTGTATTGATTATCATTGGTGCAAGTGATTTTTTCTTAAATTTATCAATGGTGCTAATTTTATTTTCTATTTCTTGTTTATTCAATATTGTAGCATTCTAATTTGTGTTGATTGTTGCTTAGAGTGTTTGGTAAATTGCGTTCTATGTTATAGGTTCTTTGAGGGACATTAAATATGTATATTCACTTCTGTTGATGATTTTCTAGTTCTGTTATATGTTTAGGGTGGATGATTCATCTGTCCATGGAATCTCTGAAACGGTTGTTGGTGTTCTTGGGGGTGGACAGTTGGGTCGTATGCTTTGTCAAGCAGCCTCACAAATGGCCATCAAAGTCGTGATTTTGGATCCACAAGAGAACTGCCCGGCAAGTTCACTCTCCTATCATCACATGGTCGGGAGCTTTGACGACAGCGCCACAGTTCAGGAGTTTGCCAAGAGGTATGAGTTTTGTGGGTTTGTTGCAAGTTGTGTTTGTATGCTCTCTTTTGTGAGGATTTTTGTTCTGCTCATCCGTGTCTAGATGAAATTACTTTTGTACTGATTTTTTTCCTGTTACTTAGATGTGGAGTATTGACCGTTGAAATTGAACATGTGGACGTTGCCACATTAGAGAAACTTGAGCAAGAAGGAGTAGATTGTCAACCTAAAGCCTCAACTATCCGAATAATCCAGGTCTTTAATACTGCCTGGTTTCAAAGTATTCGGAAATGTAGTTCTTTCTACAAAAGATGATTCTTACTTCACATCAAGCTATGTTTTCATTTTGTATACATGGGATCATTGCAGGATAAATATATGCAAAAAGTCCATTTTGCACGTCATGACATTCCACTTCCTGAGTTTATGGAGGTTAGTTACTATGCATAAGTATCGCCGAAGGTTTTGGTTCATCAAAATTTTTTTTTTTTTTTTGGAGTTGAGCCAAGTATATCTTAACCCATTGATGATGGAATATGTCCAAGGCAGATAAATGATCTTGAAGGTGCCAAGAAGGTGGGTGACTCATTTGGCTATCCTCTTATGCTCAAAAGCAAACGGTTAGCTTATGACGGGCGTGGCAATGCTGTTGCGAGGAGTGAAGAAGAGCTTTCTTCTGCTGTAGATGGTAAGGGTTTTAGTACTATATCCTTAAGATTTTCCTATAGTTTAGCCAACAATTTTATTATGAACCATTCTAGTGTTAATTGATCTATCTGCCTTCACTGGCATTGCTATAAATTCCATGAGTTATTAAGATAGGATACAGTGCTAAAATGTATATTACTGGTAATATAGAAATCCTTCTCCACTTGCTTTACAAAGTTTCAACATTTAGTAGCACTTTGACATTGTTCTTTCCGTTTCTCTTGTGCTTACATTGTCCTCCTGTTATAAAATAATATGGGATATCCGTGACTGTTGTACTTGATCCTACGTACCTATGTACCTATGTACAATATTGAGCCAACTTGGGATTTGAGCAGAAATGCAAGCCTAAATCAGTACAGTTAGATGATTCTTTGCATTTTTTTATGGATTTATCTCCTTCCTAAGAGAACACAGTAATAGAAAGTAAGCAATCAATCAATATAGTATTGAACACTCTCATAATTGCTTCAAAACCAATATGCATAGGCTCTGTTTTTTACTATTGTTGTAAACCTAACAAAGTTCATGGACTATCCCTGAAGATTGGTCCCCCTATAGATGAGATGACCTGTGCCAAAATTGATGCAATCTAAACTTTTTGACCTCTAACTATTTCTATCCATATCTGTATACATGTTTTACTTTACAGCATGACAGTGCATCATAAATAATCTGAAGCTAGCATTTATACCTGTGATCTTTTATGCATAATATCAAATCTATTTGTAGGTTAATGTCACTTGTATGTTTGCATTGTGATAAGACACGGGACATTAGATATGTTTATCTATGGTTTATTTTGGAGAAGACATAGTCTTCTCAGAGTTAGAAAGTAAATAGGGCATAAATATGTGTGTATCATCATGTAATCTGTTCATGATTTCTTCAATCTTGGAGGATGGCGAGAAGATTATTGTATCTTGGGTGGTTCTATTCAATCAGGTTGATAATGGACTATCAAAAAGCATTGTCCCTTTTTATAGTTCATAGTATGTTTTTACACTAGTCATAACTTCTTGTTATGCTTTTGGTATATCTGCAATTTATTCTGTTGGTTGATTTATATGGTTTAGAACATCATATTTTGCCTTGACCTTTAACTTTGTCTACTTTTGCAGCACTTGGAGGATTTGCTCGTGGTTTGTACGTTGAGAAATGGGCACCTTTTGTAAAGGTTAGTGTAGCTAGCATGTATCATTAATTTAAATAATCATGTATCATGCACCTCCAGCAAATTATATTATTCTTGACTTATGAAAATAAATTATATTGTCCTTGGCACTGTTTGCTGCTTTCGAGCTATTTTGTTTGTCTGTATTTGTAATATGCTTAAATCTAGCTGACAAAATAATGTCCTATCTAAATTCTTAAATGTATATCTATTGTAATTCAGGAGTTAGCTGTTGTTGTGGCGAGAGGAAGAGACAATTCTATTATGTGCTATCCAGTTGTTGAAACTATTCACAAGTAAGGTGTAGATTCGGTATTCATATTGTCTATCAGTGGCTGTTCCACTTTTTATGCATTTAACTGATGATACACAATTACACATATTAGTAAGGTTGATCTTCCTTTAGATTTGATTGAACTTCTTTTGGGTTTTATAGAGAGAACATTTGTCACATAGTCAAGGCGCCTGCTGATTTGCCATGGAAGATTCAGAAACATGCCACGGATGTGGCGTATAAAGCTGTTAGCTCCCTAGAAGGTGCTGGTGTTTTTGCAGTTGAGCTGTTTCTGACAAGTGATGGTCAGGTTGTATTTTGGCTTCTATATCTATGTACCGTGCATGCTTATCTGTATTATATGTTTTTTTTCAGTTTTGGTTTTAAGCAAAATGCTTCTTTGACTGATCTGTTTGTGGGTTTTCTTATTGACAGATTTTACTTAATGAAGTAGCTCCTAGACCTCACAATAGTGGTCATCACACAATTGAATCCTGCTTCACCTCACAATATGAACAACATCTGCGAGCTGTTGTTGGTCTTCCACTTGGGGATCCATCAATGAAAACTCCCGCTGCTATTATGTATAATTTACTGGGTGAAGAAGAGGTAAACTTTATTTTCACCTATTCTATCCCTTGTTTCCTTTTTTATGTCATTTGCAATTTTTACGAGTATGGTAGCGCCTATATATATTGGTAGTTATGCTTGGTACGACGATTCATTATGGCTTTGGAAATAATATAAATTTTTGAGAGTTTGTATCTTGACATTGAAAATTATTGTACATGATTTAGTAGAAGAAATAAATAAAAAGCTTTTATTGGTCTCAAGAAAGTAGTAGGGTGGATGAAAAACAATGTTGACCCCAGTATGGGTAGTGCTTTCAAGTGTCGATTTAAGGCTCAGTTAGTTAAGATGGTCAAAGTGAAAGTGGTTAATGCATATGGATAATCCTCCTGAATCAAGAGAGAGAGAGAGAGAGAGAGAGAGAGATGCATTCATTATACTTCATAATTTACAGATGATATGTGATAGTCTAATGAGTTGTGAAAAATAGGCCTGAGCACTTTTAAGAATAAACTATCGTGCTTTCAGGGGGAAGCTGGCTTCCACATGGCTCATCAACTACTTGGAAGAGCACTCTCTACTCCAGGAGCTACCGTTCATTGGTATGACAAGCCAGGTTAGATTGCTTCAACTCTCTCTCTCTCTCTCTCTCTCTCTCACACACACACACACACTCAAACAATGCTAACCTTGGCTGTCATAATGATATAACAGAAATGCGAAAGCAACGAAAGATGGGTCATATCACCATTGTTGGTCCTTCTATGGCCGTTGTTGAAGCACGGCTTAATTCAATGCTGAAAGGAGACAATTCAAATGATCATTCTGTCGGTAAGTTAGCAATTGTCAACTATGAACTATGTTTGTGTTTGTGGTGAGACTTGAAGGCATATCGTGAAGGTCTTTACTAAATTTTTGTGATAACATTTTACTCAAAATTAGAGGCTGATCTCCGTGTGTTCTTCAAAATTTGTATTGATTCAAGTTTGCATTTTAGGGGTTTCAAATGAAATATATTACATCTAAATTGTGTCTTACCCTCCAATGTTTCCTAAATACAGTCGCCCCACGAGTTGGAATCATAATGGGCTCAGATTCCGATCTTCCTGTTATGAAGGACGCTGCAAAGATTCTGAACATGTTTGGTGTTTCTTATGAGGTTAGTTTGTTCAATAAATTGATTCACATTTGGATTTTCTTTCACTAGTCATTATGCATTTTTCATATAAATGTCTAGCTGACCAAATATAACATGGCAGGTAAAAATAGTTTCAGCACACCGGACACCTGATTTGATGTTCTCTTACGCTTCGTCTGCAAGGGAACGAGGAGTTCAGATCATCATTGCCGGTGCTGGTGGTGCGGCACACTTGCCAGGTTAGTTATTGCCAGGACCCTAATTATCTTAACGCATCATATTTCTCAATGGGATTAAATAAGCTATGAACTGCTAATTCAGGTATGGTAGCTGCACTCACTCCCTTACCGGTCATCGGTGTCCCTGTTCGCGCTTCTGCATTGGATGGACTCGATTCACTGTTGTCAATAGTTCAGGTATTTTTTTTCTTTTCCATTTTAAAACACGAAATGTTGGGAAGTTTTCATGGTGTGTGGACTGTGGAAAGGTATATCTCGTTGTATGATATGCCTAAGTCAACTTTCACTTCAATAGCCAAAGTTCCACTTACTTTAGCAGCTTATACTGAAAAATTAACACCCGAGGATTAGTGTTGCTAGATAAATTTGAATTCTTGATTTTTCGTTGTTGAAAATCGACATGCATTTGAATGAAGTAAATGGTTGGATGTTCTCTGGGCTATGTATTGGCATCTCCATCACAGTATGACTTTATAGCATCAAATCTGTTTTCAATTCCTTACCATTATCAGATAAGAATGGGAACACATTTGCTTAAACTCGAGTACTTTTCAACTTGTTATCATACAATTATGTTTTGTTATTGTATCTGTTGAGAGCCCTTTATTTATACATATATCATTATACAGATGCCGCGGGGTGTTCCTGTTGCAACAGTTGCAATCAACAATGCTACAAATGCGGCTTTGTTGGCTGTGAGAATGTTAGGAGCTGGAGATGCAGAGCTACAAGCAAGGTACTGTATTCATGTTCTTTGTGGTGTTAAAAATCGTGTGTTCTGCTAAATGGGTCAGCTTCTACACAACCTGTTATTAAATGATTGAGTTACACGGCACGTTGAAATCAATGGATTGGAATTGACTTGACCCGACATATTTTACTCATTTAATTTGTATGGATCATCATTGATACTATACGTTAAGGAAATTACCATTTTACCCTTTAATAGGCTATAGAAATAGTGGATTATTAATTGGGTTACTCAATCTGGTTAATTAAATGGGTTAGAAGGGTCGAGTGGGTTCAACACGAAAACGATTAACTAAACGGGTTGGGTTGGTCAACTTGAATACGATTAAGTTAACTTAAACTCACTTAAATTTGTGTTATGTTAAGTCATGGTCACGGGTCATGACCCATATTGTCGGGTGCCCGGGGATTCGGGTCCAAGTTGTCAGCTCTACTCGACACGTACACGATTAACTTAACGGGTTGGGTTGGAACTTGGCAAAACGAATACGATTGAGCTGAACCTCAACCCACCTAAGCGAAACAAGATATTGCAAAAGTAGTTGCAAATTGCTGATGTAACACTTTTTCATGTTATCTGCTGCAGAATGATCCAGTACCAAGAAGACACCAAGGAAGAAGTCCTGAGAAAAGCAGAGAAACTAGAAGATGATGGTTGGGAGGCTTATCTGAATCCTTGACCTTTTGAGCACTAATTTAGGGCATTGTTTTGAGATGGGTTATATTAGGGAATGGCCTTTTTAACCTATCCTTGTTTTGGTTAAAAAGCATTTAACTGCCCCTGGTGGTTTCAGCTAATTTTTATCACAAAAATATACATCTTTGTCTGGAATTTGTAGGATTCTGAAGTGTTTTAACCAAATCAGCTTTCTTTCCAAACATTTTTTGTTTACAGAAGCCAGGAAGCTCCTCCAGCTCGCACATGAGTTTTGGTTGGTTGTGTAATGACTTCGATGTCTCGATTGTTGCACATTATAATTACAAAATATAACCACAATTGTAATCAGTATATTCGATATTCGTATCTCGTAACACATTATGATTGAGTCATATCTGATATCTAAATGGTCGAGTCAAGGTGATTAGGTCAATCAACTATTACTTGACCAAGATTTGTTGCGAGGTCTACTTATAGTCTCTTATCTCTGTAAACAGTTGATTTTAAAGTAGACAAGTCAAACGAGCTCTTAGTGCTTGTTTGGGAGGTCTACTTATCTCCGATAGAGGTGATTGTTTATAAACATTCAGTCAGAAGTTGTTTGGCTATTGGAGCATGGAAGAACCCTTCTAGACATTGAAGTCCACAAAAGGTCTAGCCGGAGCTTTCTCTACAAGAGATTAGAGGTTCCTACACGTCACGGACTGAGTGTACGTGACACAAAAATTCTATCCGGACGGCAAAAGGGAACACCCGCAAGACTTGCACATGTGAATGTTATGTGCAAGATGGATATAATGAAAGAGAGCCCAAAAATACAAGTCCAAGCTCAAACCTTTCAAGACCCAACCTAACATTTTGTGGAAGGTTGTAGAAGTTTGGGAAACTTATGATGATAATTCTCGATTGGTGTAGAATAGTTTCTAGTATCTTACAATTGGTAGAATATTCTAGAGAAATAATCATAATCATAGATTGTGCATTTGTACTTCAAATCCTAGTCGTTCATTTTCAAAGTCTTGTAGTATAAATAGGGTGCGACTCATTTGCTCAAACCACCTTACACAATGGGTGCAAGATTTGTCTACCGAAAGCCTAAGCTCTTTCAATAAATTCTCAATCTTTGCCTCAATTTTCACTCTGCAGCCGAACTTTGATTATTGAATCAGTTCCGATTCAAATATTCTCAAATATTCTCAGAGAATTAGAAAATTTGTAAACTCGATCGCCACTAACCAATGGAAGTAGGGGTGGTCATGACGTGGGGAAAACCCGCTAATACCCGCCCAGTGTGGGGCGGGAAATCCTCGCTTAAGTGGGTATCGGGATGAAGATGGGGAATACAACAGTTCCCATGCGGGGAACCGATACGGATGACAAGGGTATGAATAAATCCCCATGGGAAAAATCCGAAACCCGCATAATTAAATACATATATAACTTATATATTTGTTAACTTATAAATAGAATAGTTAAGTTAATTGTTTTACATATTTACATGATCATAGATAATTGTTTTAAATTTTAATTTGGAGTATATATGACGTTTAATTGAAACTTTAGTTCATAAAATTTGTTTGTGTTGTGTTTGTACAACTTTTTAAGTTTCATTTATACGTTGTGTGTAGTGCATATTATGTTTTACTATATATGTT